>JAUMJM010000005.1:112912500-113200000 GCA_033558235.1 Neomorphus geoffroyi | reverse complement strand
AACCTAAGTCTTGGAATCCAGTGTTATGGATTGGCTCCAAAAAAGCTGACTCATTCATTGCACCTCTGGCAGATTCATGATGCTTAACTGTGTGTACCTATTGCTCATGAGGCGGGATTTGGTCTGTGGGCTGTTGAGTAAAATTTACAGTGTTTCCAGAAACCTGAAACTGAGGAATGAATCTTTAAACAGCCACATGTGGCACATCTTACTAACAGGAACCACGTGCAAAAGTTAAAAACCAGTGCATTTCAGATGTTTCTCAGTCTTACCTGATAAACTTGGTAAACTGCAGAAATATTTGTGCCTGTGTACCAAAAGAATAGACTGGCTCTTGCAAGTTTATAGGCTATTCTGCAGCGTAAAATGAAGTTGGATCACTGCACAGCAATATCACTTTAATTACAAAAGTCATGTTACTTTATAGTCTATAGGATCATTCGTACGTTTATATTCTCTACTTTCAGCTAACCCCAGGCAATTGAAATTAAGTGAAGGTTACAATAAAGGTTAAGGCTACTGGATTTCCCTCATCATTTTAACTTTAAAACAACAGTCAGCTAAATTGGTATAGCATTCTCCTGGGACATAAATAACATAGTATCCAACTGCTAGCAAGATAGTTTATAATAAATCCAACCAACCGACCTGGAAGGGTTCATTCTTAGATCAGCAGAGGGATACACTAAACCTATTTGAGCTAATTGATCTGCAGGTACAAACCTGATTCCTTACACTGAGTAGTGTGTAAGCATGATCAGATTTCTTCATACTGAATATGTGCAGCTTTTCTCAAAGTTGATAGAAGGTGTAATTAACATGCATGGTACATATCTCACATAGGCTTATATCCTTTCAGGAAGAATCAAGCCCCATGTCTCCCTCCCAGAAGTGCTGGGTACCCATACCCTTTGTCTTCAGTGGAAACTGAGGTTGCTCGTTTTTTAGCTAAAAGGACTTAGTTAATAAACAATGAAAGAGAAATTTTGAGCTCCTTGAGCTTTTCTCATTAAATGCAGAGATGGATACCATGAATTGAGGTATAAAATGTTAATCTTGCAGAAAGTGAGTTGCCTTGGACTTCGCACACAGGATTTAATACAAGATGATATTTTAAAGCGAGAATATGTATTTATCTGTCTCTATATAGAGAAAAAATATACTGTTGTATATACAATAAGAAATAATTCTCATTTAAATAGTTTTGTTTCATGCACAATTTATATAACTCACTTTTTTTTTTTTTTTCCTTTTTATTGCCTATTTTTAATATCATAGACTCCATTGATTGATAGGGAGTTTTCTTGCACTGGTAGGTTCTCACCCGTATTGTAAGAGACCATTTCTGTCTTTCAGAAAATAATTGTTTGTGCATCCTGCTGAATTCTCCAGGATTTACTGTAGGGAGGTGGGTTATTTTTGTTTTTAGAGAAACTAGTTCTATAAAAATCTAAGTCTCTGTTGAGACAGTGACTTTTATTATATAATCAAGCTCCAAATTCAGAGCAACAGAAACTAGGGCCTTCTTGTAACACTGGTTAATTCTGTGCTGACTAATTATGATTAAAATCCTTTTTCTTGTTGAAAATAATCGAGATAATACTGTACAAAAGTACATAATATGGGCTAGATGAGCAAGTTCTCATTATATGGCCTGGAATATGTAGCATTATCTTCCTGGCCTGCAACCAATGATGCAAATAAGTAAATTTACATTCCTGAGCAGCTCTATTAACTTTACACATGAGTGTGTATTTCCAGCAAATTCTATGGCATACTCTCGTGTATAGAATTATGAATACATGCAAATTTCTGCAAGGTTCCTAAACCCTTCCAAAAAGTAGGTATATAAATTCTAAGTAGAATTTTTAGGTCACATCTAGTCTAAATTATAATAATTCTTATTTTCATCTTTTACTGGCTCATGTTTATCAACTTGTTGCTCCATGGAGGGTAGGGTTTTTTTTTCATTTTCCAGGAGAAGGAAATTGATTTAGGGCTAAAAAGACTTAGGAAAAAATTAGAAAAGCCATAGTCAAATACGTAATACAAACCAATAAAAATCTAATTGACACAGAACACCAATCAGAACTATTTTTTTCCCAGCCCAGCACTGGGCTGAAATTTTTCAAGCTGAGAATAACAAAAGTATGAAATAACCCACTAGACAAAACACATTGGTATCATCCGAAGGAGCGACAGATAACTTTCTATGTGACAAAGCACTATTATAATAATGGGCCCCAGCAGATTGTGGACACCTTGTGTATTGCCTTGAAATTCTCCATTTCGCAGACATTGTGATTTATATCAGGATATGATGATTTCTTTAAGCAATTGTATTTTAGATGCAAGACATGATGATCTTTATTATTTTTTATATTTTCAGAGGACAAACATGAAGGTCCATAATGGCCCAGTACCTATAAAAATGTTAGTTTTCACCAGCATTTAAAACACCATCCGAAGCCAGAGTCTGGGTATAAACTAAAAAGTATCTAATGTGGGGTCACTGAGTGTATGTTTTTATAATCAACTAAGCATTAGCTTGGGATGAAAGTTTTCTGAAAACATCTTTATTTCTTCAAAGTAGGAAGAGTCCTCACTGTTATTTTGTCTCAACTTCAGAAAAACAGCTACTTTGAAGTGTGTTATTTCTCTACAATCCTGTAGCTGAAACTTTTGCAGTTGCTTGAATTTGTCCTACATGTGTGACCGGCTGAGACAAACTCATGAATGATGAACATCTTAACCCTGTTAATAAGTAAAAGGCCCTTTCGATTCAAGATTTAAGCAGGACCTTTAGATGGGGTGGTATCTAAGACGTGTCCTTCAAAAGCTTTTAGTACCCAGGAATTTTTAGTAATTGAAGGCAAGTTGGGGTCTATGGTGGGAATGGCTCTGAAACAGGTCTGTCAAACTCACAGCTCCTGTTGTTCTCCTGCTCCTGCAGTGTAACGTGCGTCACACGCTGCACACAACCAGCGCGCTGGCAGAGGTGTAGGGGCGAGGAGCTTGGTGTTGCTGCCAGGTAGAAAGAAAGTGCCAGCTGGATAAAACATGGTGGGGGGCCGGATTCGGCCTAGGGGCTGTGAGTTTGACTAAAATGCATTGTGTTCTTGGAAGGACCCTGGACCTGGGTGAGTTGAGTATTTGGTGCGAAGAACTTTAGATCACTTGCAGGCACACAATCACAAAGGGTTTCTCTCCTAATGTGGGTTTTGCACTCTAGCTTTTTGCACTTCTCCACTTTTCCTACTTAACAGCTTTCCCTGCATCAAGATAGTGGATGAGAGGCAGACAGTCAAAAGAAGCTTGGAAACCACCTAGTAGGAAAGCGATGTACATTTTGCTAAGGAATATTTTGTAATTATTTGTTCTTCTTGGTGCTCGTGCAGTAACATTAAACTAGTACTCAGGCATTTCTGAATGTGGGCCATTTGAATCTGGCTCTAGAAAGCAGGCAAAATCCCACTATAGGACCATTTCTGAGGAATTGCGTTCTCAGAAATACTTTTTCCTGGGATCACACATAATTTGTGTTATTAAGATAATCAAAATAGTTTTTCTAAGACTGTAGGTGTTTGCATTCAGCAATGCTAATATTTTCTTCCTCAGCTGATTGGATATGTAGTCTTACAGTGCTTGTGCTCACCCTCATTCATTTATCCTGCATTATAGGCCCGTTCCTGAGGGATGCTGGGTAGCTGAAGTTTGATTGAAAGTTATTGCATTTCTCAGGAGTAAATTCATTTTGAGTGATACCCCCTGTAATAGAGTGTGATATGATGCATTAGAAAATAAAGCAATATTGGAGTATCTACAAGACTTTTTTTTTCAATCTTATTTGATGAAAAGAAATCGTAGCAGAGAAAGCCATAGAAATAAACTGGTTTTTATTCTTTAACTAATACAGAAGTTGCTTGAATCTTGGTGAAAAAGAATGAGCCGTTGATCATAAACAGCCTTCTGTCAGCTGTTAACAACTGGGATTCGTGGTTTTGTGCCAACGTTATTTCAGGTAAATGAGAAGGCAGAATTGTAAAACAAAGGGAAAGGTTCGATTCCCCAAGTGAAATGTGGGCTCACGCCTACTATTTATAGCTTAGTATATCCTCATTAATCGTTTCTGTTAATTTTTTTTCTTTAAGACTGACTAAGGAAGAATACTAATGCAACATTTCTCTGCTGTTTCTAAGCATTTTGTTATATTTGAGACCTTACTTGCTAACAAATATTTTTCTTTCCAAAGAGCTCATGCAGTTTTTACTTGAATCATGCCATGAAAAAGAATCACTGCATTCTTTAAACTATTAACAAATACTTTAAATGATGAAAACCTACTGAAGCCAGCAGGAAACACAATCCAGCAATTACACAGCACCAGCAATCTGGATTTTTTCCTATTCAGTAGAAAAGTGGTGGTTATTGTAATTATGTCTGTATAGAAATACCTGATAATGTTTGCCTGTGTCTGACATACCTGAAGACTTGTCCATAGAGTTAATCACCTGATGCTTAAAAACCCACATGTACTCAAATCACATTTTTTCTCAGCCTCAGATTCATATAAAAATGTTGTTAATGATGTATTGGTGTTGTTTTGGCCAGAGAGACTGTAGGAAAAAAATCATATTAGCAATGAAAAGAAAACTGTTTAAAGCTTAGTGTCAAGATGATGTAGAAAGACTTACAATCGTGTCCATAATTTTAGAGATTTTATGACTCAATTCAGTTGAGTTGAAGCACTGACAGAAATTCCTTTATTCTCAATGTGATCCAGCCCACGTGTCTCTTTTCAGTTTATGTCTGGACTGGTCAAATATTATTATTATGAAATTTTTATTCTAAAGTTTGTATACGTGATATTTACTGCAAACACTGAGTCTTGTAAGACAATATGATGCAAAAGGTTCAAGGCTAGGTTTTCATTTTCAGAGACACATTTTCAAAAGAGTTCAAAAATTAACATTGCGGAATTTATGTGGAAATAAAGCCTTAATTTGGCAGAGTAGGGTCTTTGGTATCCTGAGAATCAGCACAGAGAGATCCGTTAGGTGGTTTGCATCACTAGCAATGATGTATTCTGCCACCTACTGAAAAAGTTGAATTTAATACTTTACAGTCATGTAATGACTGTAAAATCTTGGATGAGATGTTGCTGAAAGTAACTTATATTTTGTAGCCATTTCTGTTTTGAGAAATTATGGTGAACTAGTTGTGCCAGATAACTTAACCGTATTTGTATTTGTACACTTGAAATCACTCAGAGCTTTTTGTTCAGGTGGTGTCAGCATTGACCTGTGTCTGTTCAATGCAATAAAAGCTTCATTCCAGGAGCTTCAACATCTTCATTTCTTCCCTGATCCCTGTTCCATCATGAGACTACCTTTATCATGGCTGTTCTCTTTTAGTGGCCATCATTGTGGACTAGGGGAGTTGCATGGCTACTGACGAACAAGCACCAGTTAGAGGGTGGAGCTGTTTGCAGGGTGAACATATTCAGGACTGCAGTTGTTTACCAGGTTATGTTTGACATTGAACTGAGCTTTAATGAAACACTGCAGAAAGGTGCTTGTTCGTTTTCGAGGGTGAACTTTTCTTAACATTTTTGGGAACAGGGACGCTTTTAACAATTTTTTTTAGATAAGAACATTTCAGTTGAAATATAGTTTTGCAGGGAAGCTTTAATAATAACAATAATAATTATTACTGTTATTAATATTAATTTAGGGAAGGTTGAGCCAATATGATAAACAACAACCTTTTCAAAATTCAGAACGTTTCAGAAAATTTAGAAGAATGATTTTGTGCTGTGGCATGGCTAGGTCAGAAATACATGATAAGGTACAGGAGTTTGAGTGGTAACACTTGTTTTAGATTCTCAGTCAGGATGCACAAATAGCTGTAACTGTTAATGTAAGTTTTGTTATGGTTTTTTTTGTGTTTTTTGGTTTTTTTTTTTCCAGTTGCTAGGAACCAGTAAAGGTTGAAATAAGACTCTGGAAATTGTGTTCTAATTTGGATCCATTCACATTAGCTTGCAACATGCTTCTGTTTCTGTTAGCTGTATAAAGAAAATAAATTAGACCTGAAGTATAATCCAGATGGACAAAGGTGAGAAGGCCAAAGCTGCTTTCAGGGAAGGATCTGCTTCTTCTCTTCCCTGGTCCAGGAGCTGATCTGGAGTAACAGTTAAAACAAAATTTTGCGGCAATATCTGTTAATTCTGCATCTGGTGAGGAGTTTTAGTGATACTTTTAGGTTCATGGAGCCTATCTGTGTATTACGCTAAAATACTGAAAATATTCTCACTTAGATTAGGACACATCAATGTTGAGGATAAGGATGCTAAAAGTCTGGCTGAAGCAGTCCAATAGAGAAGGAAAGCCTTTCTAAAACATAGTCTGCTCTTTTCTCAGTAAATATTCATGGTTTCCCTGTTATCCTTTCTTGTATTCTGTGTTCTGAGAAGGCTGTCAATGTCACACAAGGTGCACGATGTTCACAAATGGGGAAGTGCAAACAGAAATCTTGGGACAGTTTCTGAAGATGTGAACATGACATAAGGAGTTGGCATGAAGAGGTCAGTTTTTGCCTGCCTACAGGAAACTTTACTGGAATGTTGATTGGAGAGTTATGTAACTTATTTAAAATGACTAGTGGCAAAAATCTAGAAAAATGGCTGTCAGTTGTGTCTGTGAGCTATAAACTGTAATGCCACTCATTAGCTACCTTCTGTGATCATGAAAGGGACTTAAATAAAAGTACTGAGAAACAGCAGAACAAAGAGCAATTGCATAGAAAGGCTCAGCATGATCAAACTATCTTTTCTGCCAGAAAAACTTAAAAATTTAAAAAGATTTAAAATATACATTTAAAAAAAAGATAATTTGGAACATCACAAGAGAGAAAAGGGGCAAACGTTAAGACCCCATGTTTTCTGCACAAGCTGCATTCTTGGTGTCATCTAGATTATTGCTAAATTTTGGCAAAATTTTGAAGGGAGCTTTTCCTCCTGTAAATTTTAGTTGTCTTCAACTTCTGCTCAGATTCCCCTTGAGATTGTTGGATGAGTTAGAGAGAAACCCAAAGAGACCTAATAGAAGGAGACATGGCTTTAAGGAGAGGAAAAAAAAAAAGGGGATGGAAAGTCATTAGAATTTATGCCAAGAAATTTACCATTGCATTCCCTTTTTTTTTTTTTTTAACTTTTTCCACATTTTCCCTTATTTTGTGAAGCAGTCTTCGTTAGCTGGCTATTTTGTGGTTCAGCATGTGATATTTGCTTTTGCTTTGAATACAGGTGTCCTTGAGACTTACCTTTCATTCTCTTAATTGTCTATTTAGCAACTACATATGGCCTTTTGATATGGAAGGTCTGATCACAGCTCTGAGAGTTAAACTGGTTTCTGTTCCATTAACAGTATCTTTGCAACTGTATCATTGTTTGAGTTAAATATTCAGTAACAACCTTTATTTGTCTATACTCTTTTTTTAATATTTGAGAGCTTTGTTTCTCAGTGATAACTGGAAAACTTTTATTCCCGCTACACTTGCAGTCACACTGTCTTTCACATGCTGAAGATATTATGTGTAATTGGTAGCAGACAGGATGTCTGAGTAGAATACAAGGCAGTGCTCAGCCTAAAATACGTCTGTTGGAGCGAACAGAGTGGTCACCTAATAACTACGTGGGTTGAGTTTTGTGCTGTGAACTAGAAGGTCTCCAAGGTGGGTGGCAGGGCTGACACTGTGCTGGAGGGAGCCCTGTAAAGGGCTGGGGCACCTACTGTGCAGTTGGCACTGCTCTCTAATTAGGTTAATTCAGCTGCAGGTGCTTAGCTGGTTTTCCTGGGGTGCCGGCTCAGGCTAGCCCACCCCCTTTCAACAAAAGAAGCAGCACAAGCCAGAACCCAGAATTACCTACTGGAGATGCCAATGCTTTGCTGTTCTATAAGTGCCCCTTGCGCATGTGGTGGATTATCGGAATTAGCCAGGGACGTGTGGCTTAGGTTTTCAGTAATTTCCTTTTCCAAGGCCTTATGCTCCTTCCAAGTGGGAGGGTCAGCAAGTGAGGAGAGACATGGAAGTGTCTGTAGCTGGCAGATTTCGCAGGGACTTTATGGTGGTTGTTTGTGTTGTGAGCAGAACGGGAATCTGTATTTTAGTGCCAAGTAAGGCACAATACACAGAGAGTGGTGGGGAACAGGGCTATGAGAGATTAAGGTACTTGGGTGATGCTCAGTATGCCAGAAAAGGAGGGAGTATCAAAGAAGAGACAGGTGATAAAATCGGAGAGGTAAAACAGAGGAGTCCTGTAGGTAAGACTGGAGAGAAAATTGTTGTCATAGTTGAGGCAGAAGAGGTTAGATTTTTGGCAGTGTAAAATGAGAAACATATTTTGAAATGGAAAAAACAGAAGTTAGATATATTATGCAGAAAATTGTGGTACTTACATATAGTTGGGAGCTGGAGAGACACATTCAAACAAGTTGTTAGAGGTGAAGACCTAGTAGGATACCTGGATAGAAAGCAGTCTTGAGATTATACTCTGCACAAAAAATGAGATGGTGCAGGTAGCTTGGTGAAGGAGTATTTTATTCATGTTGATCTTGGGTTATGCTGATAATATAGGCTGAATGTCTGTGTTCAGTTCAGGTGGTGTAAAGCTGAGCACCATTACTGCTAATTTCCCCCAGAACCTACACTTCCCTGCCAAAACACAAATCCAGATGTGCTGATACAGCAAGTTTCCATGCTTTGGGTTGGAGCCACCCAATATAATGCATTTGGTGCCTGCAAGGAGAACCAATTTGTTGCTGGCAGGTAACAATTTTCAAATTTCCACAGGGTTTCACAGAAGACCATCTAGTAGAGGCAGCTTGAAAATGACTCTGTCTGGGTTTCCCTTGCTCTAGGGCTTTTGTGCACCAGCCTGACTCACCCATGAAGAAAATGGAAGAAAATTTTCCAGCAGGCTTTCTATTGCTACAGCTAACTAACAGGTTTGAGTCAAGGATGACTTGGTCACATATCAGAGACTAGCTTTGAGGGCAGGGCGCTCCCTATCACCAGGAGATTTCACATATTGAGCTTTGCCTGGGCTTAAATTGCCCACTGGGGAGAAATGCATGTGATTTTTCCTGTTGCCCTTTGGTGCTCTGCTGTGCTGTCTGCAGTGCTAAATGGTTTGAAAAACAGGGTGAGGTGGAAATCTAGAGTGTTGGACTCTGGGCAATAACATGGAAGGTAGATCTGGCTGGGTCAGGAAGTGCTGAAAACTTTGCCAGGCAGCTCAAAAATATATTAAACTCAGAATTATACTTGAGCTACACGGTTGGTTTCCAGATTTCAAAGTACATTAGTTCCTTCTGCCTACCTGAGGGAATGGCGGATATAAACCACTGGAAAGGAAGGCTAATGGTTATAGTGACTGCTGTGCTTTTGGCACAATCATTTTGCTGCAGCACGGTGCCATTTGGCGTGAAACGCAGTAGCAGCCCGATGGGGGTTATTTAGAAAGGGAGAGCTGCTTAGAGCTGTGGTGGAGTCTGGTTTTGCCAGAATTGCCCCTAAGCTCGATGAGCGTTAGGCTGGAGCTTGAACTGCGTGAAATGTTCATGTGGGAGGACAGGATGTCACTGTGCCTGCCAGTAACCCTGCCTGTGGGTAACACAGGCAGCTGGAGATCTGCTGAGGGACGTGTTCCGCAGCGTTGAACTGCCTTCCTCACGCTTCACTGTTTCCCCTCAAACGCTTGCTTTGAATGGCTTTTTAGTCTGGCAGGTGTTGCCATGACTGACAAGCCTGTGCTACCCACCATGGGGATACTAGGAGGCTGGCAGTCACCAAAATGAGCAAATACTTGCTTCTGCACATCTACTGAAAGTGAGAGCACATGGCTCCTAGTAGCAGCAGGGCAGAACAGGATGCAGGGGACCCCAGGCGCTAATAATATGCGCTTCATAATGTGCTGCATGGAAAACAAAAACAAGTCAATAGTGAAACAAAGCCATCCAACAACTGTCTTCCACAGTGAGCTGCTTCTCACTTGGCTTCTGAAGATTATTTCATTTTGGTTGAGTTATTACCTGAGAGCCTTTGACAACTATATGAAAGGAGAGCACAGCCATGTTTTGGAGGCTTAGGCAGCATAAAAGAAAATCTTACACCAAGTTTATCTTCATTCTTTTTTTCTCCTTTTTTTGCTGTAAATATGAAACAGTAATATTTTAAATATCTCTTTATGCAAAGAACTAGGTCTGACTGTTTGCATTGTCCATACTGTTTACATATCATGACCCACAGTCATCTTCTCTTGCTCTTTTGAGGAGAATTGCTTTGCCTAATAGGATAATTCTGGATGTGAGACTGTGATGGTTAGTAGGAGCAGGCAAAGCATAACAGGGCTCCAACACCTCTCAGCGTGGTCAGACTTTCTGTATTTGAGATACTGATGGCATCTTCAGCATAGCACTGCTGTTGAGGGACATAACAGTGTGTTGTCCTGCTTACTGTCAGCTGAGGAAAGTCAGTAATTTGAAGTTGGCAGCTCTATCAGCTCCAGTGCAGCCCTGGCACACCTCTGGCTGCTCAACCCCCTGGCATTCCCAGAGATTCAGAATTGAATTCTGAGCTGGTCATAGTTTGGAAGTGCTGTGGTGCTAGGCACTGGGCTTTT
The DNA here is from genome assembly GCA_033558235.1 of Neomorphus geoffroyi. Taxonomy (NCBI): domain Eukaryota; kingdom Metazoa; phylum Chordata; class Aves; order Cuculiformes; family Neomorphidae; genus Neomorphus; species Neomorphus geoffroyi. The sequence continues at coordinate 113,189,316 of JAUMJM010000005.1, read as the reverse complement.
ATCCTCGTGCTTTTCACTAGTTTACTCTTCCTTTGCTTCTTGCGTGTGAATTCTAGTTAGTCTCACCCTGTCTTTCATTTGACTAAAAAATAAGTATTTTTTTCTTATGTCCTTTTTTTCATAGGCTATTTATCCTCAAAATCTAATACCCAAGTTAACACACTTCCTGCAGACAGGGAAGCACTGTGTACCTAAATTGCTGCAATCATGGGCAAATAACACACAGGTAAACTTGTTAAAAAATATGAGTGTAAATGTACTGTGGCTGCATGAATGTTGACAGGCTAATAAACAGGAAAGGCTATGGACTGAGGTTTATGCACAAATGTGAAGGTGGTATTCATTCTGCCCTGCTCTGAGGATATGCACGTGTATTCCCATTCTGCCATTTACTGGTAGTTCATCTTTAATAAATCAAAGGCAGTTTTTTCTTGCTTGCATGCTCTCTGAAGGAGAGGGTGTCAAGTCATACCCTAAACAGGTTTGACACACAGATAATGTCTGGTGAAAAGTGCTAATGGTAGTTTTTTATTTACAAATGTGTTGAGAAATATGTGAGGTAATGAGTTTCTCTTCCTTCTTCCTCACAGGAGGAGAATAAGATGAGAGGCACACTCTCCTTTCATCCTTTAGCTCCAAAGGAGGCTGGTTTCCTGTCATGCCTCGAAGAAACTGCTTTACACTTGTCTAGCCAGGACAGTTTCTAACATGCCTCTTTTGTTATGCCCAGGCACCCTGGTGACTCGTCTGACACTGATATGAGGGTTTTTTTCCAGCTCGCCTCTGCATGCCTGCTGTACGGGCTGAAGCCTGTCAGCTGCCTGGAGTGCAGCTGCTAGAGCTACTCCTGGATCAGTGGGCTCCTTGTCATGCAGTGAGGACTCGGCAGGGGCTGCGGGCTGTTGGCACTCTCCTGGTCTTGATCTGATATTAATTGACACAACTTGAATCTTGGAGATGATACCAGAAGGAAGAACAGAAGACCTGTGAGATAGCAAAGAGCAAATATGATGTAAAATTGTTCTCTTGCATTCTTCAAATGGAGAGGTTTGATTTTTCTTTCATGGCATGGTTGGTACACCTTGCAGCCATACAAGTTTCCATTTACAGCCTTTGAGACTTGTTGTTGTCTTAACACTTTTGCAGGTTTCTCTAGCCAGGAGAGGTTTGGTACTGTATGTAATGATAAGAAAGCTCTTCATACTGCTGTGCAGCTTCATCTGTTAAGTCCAGCAAACCAGTGTTGTGACAATGTGAAAACTACTGATTCTTGTGTAGAGTTATGGCAAATGAGCAAAAGGAGGTTTTTTTATTTTTTTCTGAATTAGGCAATTAGGTGTAATTTCTTTAAAGAAGACTTCATAATTGGAGTATTACATAGATATTGTACCTTTTGTAGGGCACAGGTGCGTGCAGCAGCCTTATATACAAAACTGTAACTTGTTTCAGAGATCAAAATTCATAGGTCTATTTGCCTTTCCCCTTTCATATATGAAACCAGTTCTGCAAAGCTCCTTTTTTTTTGTCTCTGGTGCTGTCTTCTATAGGTCATGCTAACTGAATTACTGTAAATTGTTAAAAAAAATCTCTGGGTTTTTCTGTTCTGTGACTCTCTGAAAGCTTTGTAAGTGAAGATAGCTATCGCTCTCTAGAGGGGCCTTTTCCTCGCCACTGACTGTACAGGAACTTGAGCTTGGTGTCAGGCAGCTGAGGTTACAGGTAGCATTCAAGATATCTAAGAAAGGAAAATCCTCTTACTGAAGAAGAGATCAAGCTGGTACTCAAACACAGAGTAACGGGAAAGTGAAACGTGTACAAATACTACGTGAAGTGCAGTGGCAGGAACTACGAGCCCGCAATACCAATTAGCATGGGGAGGTCTGGTAACATTACACAGGGGTATAAAACCAGACAGCTGGCAAGAAGATGATGTCTTTTTCATCAGAGATAATGTTTGAAAGTAAAAGTGATAATTTATGTGTCTTAATCGAGAATATTATTGATACTTTGTTCCCTGCAGACCATGTCTATGCAGGCAGGTGCAAACAGCTACCTGCTAACTTTGCCCATTTCCTGGGCATATGGGACTCTCTGCTCAGCTGGTGAGATGTGTGTCAGTTCCAGTCCAGAAGCCACTTAAATCCATTTACACAACTGTGACAAGGTGACTGAGTCTTCTTTGGTGCATGTACAAAGACAGCAGGCAGCTGTCTGTGCTTTGTAGATTCACAAAGTAGTTGAAGTTGGAAGGGACTTCTGGGCATCACCTAGACAAACTCCTGTGCAAAGCAAGGCCAGCTAAATCAGGTTGCTCAAGTTTGTGCCCAGACAAGTTCTAAATAGCTTCAGGGATGGAGATTCCCTAATTTCTCTGAGCAGCAAATTCTAGTGTTTGATCACCCTAATTGGTCATGAAAAATGGAAAAATGGACTTCAGCAAGGCCTTTGACACTGCCTCCCACAGCAGACTCCTGGAGAAGCTGGCAGCCCATGGCTTGGACGGGAATGTTCTGTGCTGGGTTAGGAATTGGTTGGATGGCAGAGCCTAGAGAGTGATAGTGAATGGTGTCCCATCCAGCTGGCAGCCGGTCACTAGTGGTGTTCCCCAGGGATCGGTGTTGGGCCCGGTCCTGTTCAATATCTCCATTGATGATCTGGATGAGGGGATCGAGTCCTTCATCAGCAAGTTCACAGATCACGCCAAGCTGGGATGAAGTGTCGATCTGCTGGAGGGTAGGAGGGCCCTACAGAGGGACCTTGACAGGCTGGAGAGATGGACTGACTCCAATAGCATGAGGTTTAACAAGTCCAAGTGCAGGATTCTACACTTTGGACACAACAACCCCATGCAGAGCTCTAGGCTGGGGACAGAGTGGCTGAAGAGCAGTCAGGCGGAAAGGGACTTGGGAGTGCTGGTGGACAGGAAACTCAACATGAGCCAGCAGTGTGCCCAAGTGGCCAAGAAGGCCAATGGTATCTTGGCCTGCATCAGGAACAGTGTGGCCAGCAGGACTAGAGAGGTCATCATCCCCTTATACACGGCACTGGTCAGGCCTCACCTCAAGTGCTGTGTCCAGTTCTGGGCCCCTCAGTTTAAGAAGGATGTTGAGATGCTGGAGTGTGTCCAGAGGAGAGCGACGAGGATGGTGAAGGGGCTGGAGCACAAGCCCTATGAGGAGCGACTGAGGGAGCTGGGGTTGTTTAGCCTGGAGAAGAGGAGGCTCAGGGGAGACCTTATTGCTCTCTACCACTACCTAAAAGGAGGTTGTAGTCAGGCAGGGGTTGGTCTCTTCTCTCAGGTTACCAGTCACAGAACAAGAGGACACGGTCTCAAACTTTGCCAGGGGAGGTTTAGGCTCGATATTAGGAAGAAGTTCTTTACTGAGAGGGTGCTTGGTCATTGGAATGCGCTGCCTAGGGAGGTGGTGGAGTCACCGTCCCTGGAGGTGTTTAAAGGGAGATTGGATGAGGCATTTAGTGCCATGGTGTAGTTGACAAGTAGGAGTAGGTGTAGGTGTTGGATCGTAGGTTGGACTCAATGATCTCAAAGGTCTTTTCCAACCTTATGATACTGTGTGGAGTGAACTCACCGCTTAGGCTGGCAGGGTGAGTACACCCTTCCTGCACATCCTTCTGTGTGAACTGCCGCGCAAACTGCTGTGCTACACTCTGGCTGACGTGCCACACTGTTTGCTTGATCTGTTCACTCTATTACTTTCACAGATAACTGCTTAGTAATGAAGGAGCTCTAAATTTGTCAAACTAAATAGTATATGACGTGGTGAAAGCTAAAGATTCCTGGGACACTTTTAAATGATGCCCACAGAAAATGTTTAGAAACATAAATGTATTATTTAAGTATTTAACAATTTCTTGAGTATCTTCAAGAAAACAAGGCTATTTTTATCCCTAAGATTGAAGATTTCCATTTGCAAATATTGGAAACCAGCTTTACTAGGAGAAAGTTGGCTACTGTGCTCGCAAATGGTGATCAAAATATTTCATAGCAGTTAGAGCTTGCAAGAGTGGCAACACCTTTCTACTATTAATGTTACATGGGTAATGATAAATTGGCTGCAATAGCCATAGGCCTGGTCAAAGCTTTTGATTTACTGAAGCATGATCGCACTATATATGCTGATAAAAACATTGAATTAAGGAATATTCTTATAGAAATTTTGAAGATCTAGATCGGAATTCTCATTTAGAAATTGCAATTATTCTAGTTTTTAATAGCGTTATGTAAGACTATCTGTAAGTTCAGACTTCATTTAATATTACCTTCTGTCTTCTCCTTTGTTAATTGAGGAATGCAATAATCAACTCTATAATAAATGGTGAGCAAATATGGCTTTGGTTTTTGCAAATACATTTGCTATTGGCAGGAATTAGTATACTGATGTGATTCAGAGTTGCAGAAATGGTTTTGTTCTTATAGTAGGCTTAAAATAAACACAAAGAATATACGTAAGCACTACCTAGTATAAAATGTTATCCTAAATGCGTACTGAAAAATTAAGTGAAGTGAAACTGGTAATATAGGGGAAGGTTCATTTGAAATATACTTGTGAGTCCAAATTGATTCTTGGGAGAGTATAATATATTTGTCACCTACAGTTAAACTAATTTGATGGTTCAATAAACTAAATGAAGCAGCAATTAAATGACTAGAAATAGAAAGTTCTTAATGCTTATCCTTTTTGGATTATTTTTCAGTTTAACACATTTTGTTTCTATTGGTATCTATGCCATTATACAGATTTACTTGTGAGAAAAACACTCAAAGCATTATTCATCTGTTACAATGGACCTCTGACAAGCCGATACACAGTGGTGAGGAAACAGTCTAGGAGGTTCCTGGAGCGTGAGGAAAACAACCTCCTGACACAGCAGGTGAGTGAGGCAAATAGGGAAGGGGCCCTGCTGGCCCTGTTTTTCAGGAATAGAGAAGAACTTGCGTTTGATATGAGGATTGGAGGCCGTCCTGGGCATAGCCATCACAAAATGATAAAATTTACAATCCTTTGAGAATTAAGGAGCAGAGTTAGCAGAGCTGCTGCTCAGTCTGGACTTCCAGACAGCAGACTTTGGCCTCGGTACTGTGGAAGTTTATGGAACAGATTATCTTGAGTGCCATCACAGTGTGGCTAAGTGTTGGGTCTGCACCTGGACCACAGCAACCCCATGCAATGCTACAGGCTTGGGAATGAATGCCTGGAAAGCTGCCTAGCAGAAAAAGACCTGGGCTGTTGGTTGACGGCCAGCTGAGTATGAGCCAGCAGTGTGCCCAAGTGGCTAAGAAGGCCAGTAGCACCCTGGCTTGTATAAGAAGTTGTGCAGCCAGCAGGAATAGGGAAGAGATCATTCCACTCTACTCAGTACTAGTGAGGCTATGCTCAGAATAATGTGTTCAGCTTAGGGCCCCTCACTACAACAGAGACATTGAGGTGCTGGAGTGTGCCTAAAGAAGGGCAATAAAGCTAGTGAAGAGTCTGGAGAACCAGTCTTATGAGAAGCAGCTGAGGGAACTGCAGCTGATTTTTTCTGGAGAAAAGGAGGCTGAAGTGAGACCTTATTGCTCTCTATAGCTACCTGCAAGGAGACTGTAGTGAGGTGGGTGTTGGTCTCTTTTCCCAAGTAAAAAGTCGTGGGATGGGAGGAAATGGCATCAACTTGTACCAATGGAGGTAGGTTTAGGCAGGATAATAGGAAAAATTTCTTCACAGAAGGGCTCATCAAGCACCAGAACAGGCTGTCCTGGGAAGTGATTGAGTCACCATCCCTGGAGAAATTTGAAAACCATGTAGATGTGGTGCTTAGGGACAAGTTTTAGTGATGGACTTAGCAGTGCTAGGTTAAGGGTTGGACTCGATCTTAAAGGTCTTTTCGAACCTAAACTATTCTATAATTTTATGATTCTAATATATCCTGGATTGACAATAGGGATCCTTTGTCCTTCCTATGTTTGCTATGTAGCCACTCATAAACTGAAATAGAAATAGAAATAGAGAAGATATGCTGTTTCAAGCAGGATATAGGTTAAAACCTCTGCCATTTATGTTGGTGAGAACCCACTGCAGCACTTAATCTGCAGTGTTTCTCTTATCTTTCAAATTTCTTCTTAAAACAACTATAGAAGATAGTCCTTCTGTCAGTGTTAAGAGATAGGAATAAATTATTTAAGAAAAATAGTGATAAAAAATCATGGTGAAAACGCCCCTGAAGTCTTTCTTTAGCATCATTTATTTCAGTTTTTCAGATAAAGTTATTTTTACAGAGTCAACCTTAGGTCTTTTAACTTTTTTTTTTTTCCTTAGTCTTACAGATGAAAACACGAGATCTCTATGTCTATGGTCAAAGCTACAAAACAGAAAATATCAAAATACTAGGCACTTGAGGGTATGAGAAAACTTCAAAGTAAATGGATGAGGGTTGTTCTGAAACTGTCCAACAACACCAGCAGATTCTGCAAAACAACTGGGGGACTCTGAGTAGATGAGAAGTTTGTTATATCACAGGAAGATGGGATAACGGCATCTGTAATGTGGAGAAGAGCTATTGTTTGAGGATGGAGCATTTCACTTTAAGCTGGAATAGAAGAGAAGCATCTCCTTTTGTAACTCTTCCTTTTCTTCAAATCTTTGTTATTGAGTTTTTAAAAAATGGATCAATGGAAATTGTACACTTATGGTTTTCTCCTGATCTCACAGTAGATGAGAGATAGATGGTTTAGAGGATATGAGAGAATACAGGACTTGAATAAGCAGCAAACAACAGATCTTATGCTTACAAAGCAGTAATCCAAAAGAATTTAAAAGAATGTGCAAGAAGGTATAATTTGTAGGGCTTTATGAAGGGCTTTACAGGTTAATTAGTATATTTGATTAGCTGAGTCTTGCTCCATCTTTTCTATATCATCCACTTGTAAGTAAAGGAAGAACTACAGTACATTCATTAGGTATTATTTCATTTTACAAGAAATGTACCTCTTCTGAATTTTCATGGTAGCCTGTTAAAGCAGGAGATCACGATTGTTGATCTGGAGCATAGTCTGAACAGGGCTGCATTTGGAGCTGTGTCCAAGGGGCTGAAGAAGCCAGGAAAAATCTGGAATAATCCAGTAGTTTAGGTAGACATTTTGGGTTAAGCACAGATTCCCCAAAGATGGTCAGATTTAATTTGTGATCCTCCTTTGGAAGAGGAGGCCAAAGAAGCCTGTAGCATTTAGTACCCTGATCATTGAGAATCACTGATATGAATTAAGAATTGTTGTACCTCTAAGAGAAGGGGGGTACCAGAATGACTTTGGAAGGATTTTCAGTCCTCATAGTTACTGCATCCTGATTTTCATAGTTCAGAGCACGCCTTATGAGTCTGAAGGGCACAGTAACTCGGACCTGAAACAGGTAAGCAACAGCATTAGATGATGATAAACTTCTTTAAGGGACTGATGTTTCAGAGCGGTCTTGGAGTAGAGGAAGGGCTGTAAGTAAATACTTCTGGTGCCAGAATGCAGGGCAGATTAGGAGCCTCACAATACAATACAGAGCATTGAGGAAAATGACTTTTTTGAAAGCATATGTTTTTGAAAGAATCTTAATTCATATTTATGTTTTGAAAAGATGTTACGTTATCTCACGAAACGGACTTTATAGCTCTTTATGGGGAATATGTGGTCTATCTATTGAAGGCCTAATTTAGATCTAAAATCTTATAAGTAATTATCTTCTCTATTTCCATTTTTTGTTATGTATTACACACATTTTTCTGGTAAGATGTCTTATATCATCTTTATATGTGGATAGCCTTTGGCTCTTGCATTCATTTGCTTTATGACATTCCATGGTCAAGATGTTGCTGTATCTTGTTACCTTCAACATGCATTTGCGAGTGATTTCTTGTCCGTGAGAATATATATTACGTTTAATCAGCGCCTGTTCCTGTGAAGGAACCCAATGTTACCCGAGTAAGTCTTGGGATCTTTTTAGTACGTAAGGGATGTCAGCCTGATTCTTGAGCCATTCTTACCTCTGTCATACAGGGCTTTTACCTCCACATATGGACTATGGGTTGGTATTAAGATCTCAGCAAACAATTCAAATGCTTACATTTTATTGTTTTCTCTTGCAATTGGGCATGCAAAAAAAGTATTTGAATGCTCTAATGTCCACAAGCATCTTGACCAAAATGATCTACCACAGCAAATTACCAGCAGAAGTGGAGTCCCCATGGCTCATTCTCTCTAGGCTTGTGACTCCTAGCTATCCTGAAGCCCTCCAAAATGATCTCAGGAGTTCAGTTTAAGAAAACATGGACAAATTTCTCTCTGAGTCACTTGAAAATCTTGCACGTCTTTGATTTTGAGATGAGCAGCTGCGTAAGGACAGGTCCAGCTGATGAACTGTGTCCCTTCACAGTCTCCTTTAGCCACTCTCATTTTAGGATTCCTTGGGTATAACTTCCTCAATGAGGAGATGAGACTGTCTAAACAAACCTATACTAAGGAAATCCCCTTATAGCATTTATGGATAACTGGGTCTTCCTTTATGCCAATGAGAGTGATTATTTATTGTGTTTTATTTCTCACTATTATTCATGCATTTCTCTGACTATAGGCAACATTTCTTTAAGTAGACTACAAATTTCCTGATAAAACCAGCAAGCCTTAGTTCTTTATTATTCCTGCATGTCTTTGTGGCTGGTTCTATCTCTTTTGGCACAAAGAGGATGATTAATTATTCTACTTGATCTTCACTTACCATGGGAGTACTATGTAAATTATTTTAAAAATGTCCTGGTTTGGATTTCATTATTTATCTTCAGTATAACCTGAATGTAGTATGTATATATATTTTTTTACTTTTTGCAAGTGTGGAGCAAACGATATTCTCTGTGATCTGTGGGCCATGTGTATTTGTTTTAGTCTTATTTGTGAGAAACTTCAGTGACGTGAGTAGAATTTTGGCTCACAGAAAAGAACAAACGGCATAGCAGAGAGCTCCACTATGTCTCGGAGGGGCACAGCTTTGCTGTTGAAAGCTCAGGTTGAGCAGTGTCTGATGTTTTCCAGCTTTTTGTCTATGAATGTGCAGCAGCCTATTGTGTTCCCCAGAGGGCTATTTCAAGTTGGTCACATTACACCCGCTTAATATAATGCCTTCTGTCATTGCTGTACTAGTAGTGTGTATTGCTCTTTGCAGACAGTTACATTTTCTTTCTTGCCCCAATAAAGAATAACTTATGCATCAAATATTTATTAATTTATTTATCAAGTTGAAGATATTCAACCAGCAGTGTGCCTGGCAGAGAAGGACCTGGGGGTGTTGGCTGACAGCCGGCTGAACATGAGCCAGCAGTGTGCACAGGTGACCAAGAGGGCCAGTGGCATCTTGGCCTGTATCAGACACAGCGTGGCAGGAGCAAGGAGGGGATTGTGCCCCTGTACTCAGCACTGGTGAGGCCGCACCCTGAGTGCTGGGTTCAGTTTTGGGCCCCTCACTACAGGAAGGACATTGAGGGGCTGGAGCGCGTCCAGAGAAGGACAACGAGGCTGGTGAGGGGGCTGGAGAATAAACCCTACGAGGAGAGACTGAGGGAATTGGGGTTGTTTAGCCTGGAGAAAAGGAGGCTGAGGGGACACCTCATCACTGTCTACAACTGCCTGAAAGGAGGTTGTGACGGGGTGGGTGCTGGGCTCTTCTCACAAGTGACTGCGATAGGACAAGAGGAAATGGCCACAAGTTGTGCCAGGGGAGGTTTAGACTGGGCATTAGGAAGAATTTCTTCACTGAAAGAGTGGTCAGGGATTGGAACAGCTGCCCAGGGAGGTGGTGGAGTCACCATCTCTGGAGGTGTTTAAAAAGCAGGTGGATGAGTTTCTTAGGGATGTGATTTAGTGGGGAGACAGGCATGGTTGGACTCTGTGATCTCAGAAGTCTCTTCCAATCTAGTGATTCTATGATTCTAAATTAGGGTTGTTTACCTTGGAGAAGAGGAGGCTGAGAGGAGACCTCATCACTGTCTACAACCACCTGAAAGGAGGTTGTGACGGGGTGGGTGCTGGTCTCTTCTCACAAGTGACAAGCGATAGGACAAGAGGAAATGGGCACAAGTTGCGCCAGGGGAGGTTTAGAGTGGACATTAGGAAGAATTTCTTTACTGAAAGGGTGGTCAGGTATTGGAACAGATGCCCAGGGAGGTGGTGGAGTCGCCATCCTTGGAGGTGTTTAAAAAACAGGTGGATGAATTTCTTAAGGACAGGGTTTAGTAGGGAGATGGGCATGGTTGGACTCTATGATTTTGGAGGTCTCTTCCAACCTTATGATTCTATGATTCTATATAGGAATAAAGTCAGAGAATTTGAAAGATATTTGCATTCCTTTATTTTTCAGCTTTCAACTTGAAATATTACAAAACTATACATTGTAGTAAGGATTTCTAGTAGCTGGATAGCATGCATAGAAATTTCTCAAAAATTTTTAGTTTTCAAATTTTTCTTACTGTCATTTTTTAAAGCTTTTTAAAAATTTCATTACAGAAATCTTCTCAAAAATATTTTTTGTCTCAATAATATCCACCTTTTGTATTCTGTACTTGTTTTGCTTTACTGAAGAATCTTTCTCAGCAAAATAAATATACTACCTGTTGTTTGTTCCTTCTTCTTCAAAGATCTGAAATCACAATGAATGCAAATTTAGAACCATTACTTTTACTACTTCATTATTAATGCTGTAGAAATTATGAGAGTAATTTCATCTGTTTTCTTTTGAATGTTTATGCATTTTAGATTATATGTACACTAGATAAAATTATATTCTGGAAGAGAACCAGGAGATCTGGTCTGTTCTCTCCAAGTCATAAATCCTAGAACAGATTTATACTCCTTTACCTTGCTCATTATCTGATCCTGTGAATCTTGTATTCCTGGCTACTTAATGATTATGTTTCAAAAGCTCCTTCTTCAGTATCCTTTTCACTTGGGAAGTGCTGCTGTGGGATTAAGTCTCCCACTGATTTGGTTGGTGTTTTAAACATTAGGCTAACACAGAGAAGACAACAGAAACCTCCTCTCTGTTGACACTGTACCCGACTGAACCCCAAGCAGAATGTCTTAGTGATGCTCTAAATACACGTTCCATATTGAATCTTTTTTGATCATAGGTTGAGGGTTATCTTTAGCTAATATAAGGACTCCAGGCTTACCAGGGAGACTACCTAAGGTACAATAGAGTAGGCTATCCGATCTGACTTCAGGGGCACAGGCAATTTAAGAAAGACCAGAAATATCTCCTGGATTACTAGATAGGTCCTTGATTCAAGACCAAGAATATTCTCCTAATCTCTTGAGACAGTCGAGACTAAATAACTCAGGAGGATTGATCCTGCCCTCCAAAACCTTTTTGCAGAAGAGAAAGCCTCACTTTTTCCTCTTAGCAGGATTTTACTTTTCTGTAAATTTATACTTGTTTGGATAATAAATAAATAAGGTTTCCTGCCATGAGATAATTACACTGTCACATTACCCATTAGTCAGAAATTTAGTTTGTCTTCTCTGATATAGCAATTGTCTGAGAATTTGAAGAGGCAGACAAGTGTCTGAGAATAGCTTTGTGAGAAGAGCTGGAAGGAAGGAGAAGCCTCTGTGCTCATAAGATGGAAGAATTCAGCATGACATGTACCAGAACACCAGGTACCCTACTGTGGGCAAGGGAAGATGCTGGCACCCAGCAAACTTGTTTGTATCACTTCAAAAGCAGAATATAAACTGCAGCTCTATTTGAAGTTAGAGCAAGTGAAAAAAGTAAGCTTAAATGGAAAATGGGAGCTTCACGTTATGAAAGTTTTACTTATGGTCATATCTCTTGGTGCTGTAGTGGACAGTACACGGGGAGGCCCTGTTTGTATTCAGTGTCAGGTCTGCCTACCTCTTCCATAGGCTGGAGTACCTCTGAGCTATAGTCTGGGAAAACTCCTCTCCTACTAATATCTCTTTCTGGAGGTTTTTTTCCTTTATGTACCACATTAAAAAAAAAAAAAAAAAGTGAATTAGCTATATTTTCCTGCACTTCTCTTAAAAAAAACCCAACCAACAAACAAACATTTTGTCTGAAAAAGTGTTTTTTACAGCTTGGGAGTCTGGGCCCAGCAGCCATTTGGCTGCCTCTGAAATACTGTTCCAAGTCACTTCTTTTTCTGCAGTCACTTTTTTTGCAAAATGAAAATCCCTCTGTGTGCAAAATGGACATAGGTCAGGTGTCGTAGTTGAGACAGACAAAGAACAACAATAATTCTTATTTTGTAGTTCAAAAGTGAGCAGCACCTTTGTTGAAAGCGACGGCTGCCTTTTTATATGCTCTCCATAATATAAACAGATATGTTATTGACTAATATTCAACCCCGTTTGTTTAACATTCTTCTGTGCTGACTCCATCCCCCGTGCCTTCCCAGTTCCTCAGATCTGCACACCTGCAATCCTCCTTTTCTACTTTCTCATGGTCTTCTCACAGGAATACTTTGATATCACTGAGGTGGAAGCTAATCGTCTCCTTTTCAGGATCCATGGCCCGTTATGAGCCCCCACAGTCAGGAAACATCTTTAAAAGAAATGATCCACAAAATACTAGACATGAGGCAAGATTTCTTGATTTTCTTTGGGTGAAAATATTTGAAGCAATAAACAGAAGAATGAAGGAAAAGAATGATGGATTAATATGGTCACTGAAAGCCACTTCTGATAAAGTATTTTGGCCCAGCAATTTCTTAGCTCTAAAGAACAGAGTAGGAAAAAACAATGACAAGGAACCACTAAGATAATAGAAAAATAAACCTGATAAGTGCTTCTGTGACTTTGAAAAGTAAGAGCTAGTGACTTTCTTTTTCTCTTATTAAAAAGCTTGGCTAAGAAAGCTCGTGGATCTTGTTATTCTCTCTTTCCACTGTTGTCTAGTCTACACATTAATTTTTAGGAGATTTTAGGGATTCTTCTTCCAATGTGCGTGTAACTGGAACAGATGATAGGCACAGATGGCTGTAAATTCAGCTTTTCAGGCAGACTTTTGTGCTTGGGTGAATGAATGAGCCTGCAGGTAAAGTTTATGGTGATCTTCTACCTTCATCCCCAGAGGAGGACAAATACTGCTTAGACAACAGCAGAAGTGAGAAGATCTTTGGCACTAGGGAAGCACACATGAACTCCAGTTGCCATGATAATGATTCCCTGCTGGCATCTGAAAGACAGGGTAGGAGATCTGTGACTTAGATTTGTATTTGAAGTTGTGATGTTTCCTGCATGTTCTCTAAGCCATGAGACCATGCAGCTGCATTATTGCACCGAAGAGTAGCACAGTAATTGCACAGTGGGATCGGAAGAAAGTCTGTCTCAGATATTGGAATTCAAATATATCTTTGGGGTAACAGGGGTGCATGTCACAAAAAAATGAGTTACTGTGATGTGAACGGAGATCACGGGGAGGGAGAGACATATTCCTTTCTGCACACGGATGAAGTTTGTGACTTGCATTGTCGAATGTATCCAGCAAAACACCAAGGGCCAAAGGCACTCAAGTGTCTCATCGGTGTATAAAGCTTAAAAATCAGCCTCTACTTTTTATTTAAAGGTGGCAGTGATCAGGGAAAACCTGAGACAACTATATAATTAAGAAAACAACATGATTTGTGAGAAAATTTTACTCTTTAATTCAAAGAAATGGAAGACTAAACATCCTAACAACAGCAGGAATAAGAAACGGTGGTCCACCCCAGCAGGCTGTCAGCTGCTTTAGGAGGGGATCTAGGAAACTGAAACAAGAGGCAGCCTCATCATTTGCTAAGCGTGCAAATTCAATTTCAGAAATAAAGTGAAGCTTAGTAAAAACAGATGAGGGGGCAGACTAACTGGAGCAAAAAACAGGACAAAGAGAATGGAAGGGTATATTGAATCTTTCTTATTGAAGTAATGGAGAAAATTGTGCAAAAATGTTCTAACTTCTGAAGCTGATTAAGAATGTGTAACAAAAATTTATGACTAGTCAGAAGAAGAATATTACTAAATGCTAGAATTCTTAAAATTAAATGCTCTAAGTAAACGAGACTTTTGATTGCATGCTAGCACAAATCCAGAGAGCAGGGAGTCTTTTTCAGGTGTTGTGTGGATGGTAGAACTTATGAGTTTAGTCTCAATTAAAATGTTGACTTTTCTAGACATTGTCTTTGATTATTCTGCTTCATTTTATACATTGAAAAAATAATAGTAATCTGTAAGTGAATTATTTAATGTATTTTTTTACCATACTGCAAGGCTGTCTACAGATCTCAGCTAACACAGAAGAAAGGGGAAAGAGACTTGAACAGATTGTAGTTTGCGCTATAATTGAATAAATGTTGTTTATCTGGGAATGTATATTGTTAATATGTCTACAAGAAATGTTTTGACACATTTTAATATAGATGTAATAAAACTGAAATTTGTGCTTGTGATATAGTTGGACCTGTGCAGCAGACTTTCAAAACCTTTCTAGAATAAAACCCAATTTAAATAATGCATTGATTCTTATACATATCCTAGGGTCCTGCTGTTAGTCATTTAGAGCTGAATGGAGGTGATGTTCTGTTCCGAGTATTCTTTTTCCTAATACAGATAAGGTTCCTACTTGTAAGTGTTTTTTACAGCTCTAACAAGAAATATTGAACGTATTAACAAAAGATGTAAAAAACCACATTGCTGTTCCCTAATTCACTTTACAGAAAATATTGTGACCCTGTGGTTCAACTGACTGTTCTTGGCCATCTCTTTTATCTACACATTCTTTCTTCTAGCTGAACTTTTTTTGAGTTATAAATTTTCAAGGTGTCTCAAAATATTTTAAAACTACTGCATAGTTTTTTGTCTTATAACTTGGAGGTTTTTTGTGGTGTGGTGCTCTTTTTTCTGTTTCCTTTTTGGTTTTAGATGGGAAGAGTGGCTGTACAAACACAATAACAAAGGAATCCCAGAAACAAAAGGAGGAGGATTCTTGGTATTATTTGGTGGGCTTGTGTGATGTGTTTACCATGTTGGTGGATAAGGGAATAGCAACTGATATCATCTACCTGGACTAGTGCAAAGTATTTGACACTGTCTTGCAAGACATCCTTCTATTTAAATTGGAGAGACATGGATTTGACAGATGGAACACTTGATGGATAAGGAATTGGCTGGATGGTCACACTCAAAATATTGTGGTCAATAGCTCAATGTCCAAGTAGAGACCAGTGATGAGTGGTGTTCCTCGGGTGTCAGTATTAGGACTGTCACTGTTTAACATCGTTGTCAGTGACATGGACAGTAGCACTGAATGCACTCTCAACAATTTTGTTGATGACACCAAGATGTGTGGTGCAGTTGACATGCTGGAGGGAAAGGATGCCATCCAGAGGGACCTTGGCAGGCTTGAGAGGTGGTCCCACGCAAATCTAATTAAGTTCATCAAGTGCAAAGTCTTGCCCATGGGTAGGAGTAATCCCCAGTACCAATACAGGCTGGAGGATGAATGAATTGAGAACTGCCCTCCTGAGAAGGACTTGAGGGAGCTGCTGGATGAAAAGCTGGACATGAACCAACAATGTGAAGATGATAAGAGGGATGGAATGCCTCTCCTGTGAAGACAGCTAGGAGAGTTGGAATTGTTCAGCGTGGAGAAGAGAAGACTCCAGGGAGACCCTATTGTGGCTTTTCAGTACCTGAAGGGGACCTACAAGAAAACTGGGGAGGGACTTTTTAGAAGGGCATGTAGTGATAGAGCAAGGGGTTATGTCTTTAAACTGAAAAAAGGTGATTTACATGTAAAGAAAATATTCTTTACTGTGAGTGTGGTGACGCACTGGAACAGGTTGTCCAGAGAAGTTGTGAAAGTGTTCAAGGCCAGAGTGGGTGGGGCTTTGAACAATCTGTTCTAGTGGAAGGTGTCCCTACCCATGGCAGGGGGGTTGGAACTGCATGATATTTGAGATCCCTTCCAACCCAAACCATTCTATGATTCTATGATTATCACTCCCCTAGAGTGTACCCATAGGAAAACACTAGGATACCGATAGACATGCAATGTAACTGAAATTGCATTAAAAAGAAACCAAAAGAACATATGTTCCTCCTCATACAAGGTCTTGGGAACCTCCTGGAGGAATGTTCAGGTATTAATATATCCTTCTTAGGCAATGCATCCAAGATTTTGTTTCATGTGCATTTAATACACACTTTACATGATTGTCTTGGCATTCTGTCCAGACATATTTTTTTTCCCTCCCCTTTTAAGATATTCTTAAGGGACTCAGACATGGTTTAAAGATGTGGAATAATCATGATGAATGTTGTACCTCATGAAGGTAAGATATTTAGATTCCTTTTGCTTGGAGACCCAGAGGCAGTAAAACACTATAAAACATCCATGGAAGTGACTTAGTTACGGTTACAAAAGAAAACCACAAATTTTAATTGACAGGAACAAGCAGCCTTTTTACTTGATTCTTGCTGCAGGCAGGAAGGATTTGGCTCTGGTGTTCTTTTCCAGTGTTGCAAGCCGTTTAAAAGGAAGATTTTTTTTTTTTTTTCGATTTCCAGCTCTGTTGCTCTCAAACATTTTCTTCCCAAATTGACAGAAGCTGTGAAATAAAGGTAAATTCCCCATCTCTTTGGGTATGGGTTTTTTTTTTAACTCTTCTGTGCAAACAATTACTGATTGTTTCCTGCTGATTTTCGGTTTCTACCAGGTGGTAAGTGCTCCATATTCAAGGCCACTAAAGTTCTCAAATGCATCTCCTCTTTTGATTGGTCTTGAGGTGAAAATGTTTAACACTAGTAATAGAAAGAGGCCTTCATTGCTGCCCTAATTAGGGCCAAAAAAAAGAGATTAATGTGAACACGACTTAGTAACCTCTGATGGTATTGCGATTGCATGATCATGGCTACTTTGCCAGATAAAGTAAATATGGAGTCAAACTTGTGGAAAAGTTGTCCATTTTAGAACTATGATCATCTTCCCTGTTGGAGTAGGTCTAGAGGAGGGCCACAAAAATGAGCAAAGGCCTGGAACACCTCCCCTGTGATGAGATGCTGAGAGTTGGGGTTGTTCAGCTTGGAGGATAGAAGACTCTGAGGAGGTCTTATTGCAGCCTTTCAGTACTTAAAAGTGACTTATAAGAAAGATGGGGAAAAGCTTTTTAGCAGGGCCTGTAGTAATAGGACAAGAAGTAATGGTTTTAAACTAACAGACTTCAGGCATTTTTTTTCACTGAGGCTGGTGAAACAGCGGAACAGGTTGCCCAGAGAGGCAGTAGATGTCCTGTCCCTGGAAACATTTAAGGTCAGGTTGGATGGGGCTCTGAGCAACCTAATCTTGTTGAAGGTGACCCTGCTCACTAGATGAACTTCATGATCCCTTCCAATCCAAACCATTCTATGATTCTATGGTTCTATTACTACATCTTCCATAACATTTTGTAGCTCCTTGTTATGCAGAAATCCAAAAATTAGAGAGGTAAAGCAAACAAAAACCATTTCTACTGTTAGATTCATGACAAATAAAATAGTAAATGCAGTGGAAACCCTTGGGGAGAGGGAAGTCACTTATTGATGCAGCAATGCTGACTGCTGGAAGTGAATGTGCACTGCTATTCCTCTACTGAATCTGGAATTGTGTTTATTTTTACATGCAAATTGGGCAATTTTCAGGCAATTGTGCAGGGAAGAATCACTTTCTAGAGGTAAATTATTTACATGAGAAATTTTGGCAAGCCGACACACAAATTTTGAAAACCAGGCCCAGTACGTGCAGATCTTTGTGGGAGACAGTCTCATGTTTCAGTATTTTTAGGGCCTGATCTAATTAACAAACACATTTTGTACAGCCGGAGTGGGCTCAGTGTCCTTCAGACTGACTGTCACTCGCCACATTCCTAGATTTTTTTCCTTGAGTATCTCTTTGCTCCTCCCAGGTATTTTGAACTCTTGCTCTTCACTGGAAGCATAAGAAGCACACACTTTCTTTCACATCTAACTTATGCATTACACTATGACTTCACCAGCAATTTAAACTAGAATATTCTGGTCTTGTCATCAAAATAAGCCATAAATCTTTTTCTTAGATCATGCTATTTCTGGTTGCCTACTGCTTGTCTGGCACTTTTCTTGTCTGCTCTATCTGGACAGTGGATACAAGACTTTGTGCAACCATGCAGGGAGTCACACCGGTAACCTTGTCTGGACTGAACTTAACCTGGCAAAAATATCACCCTGAAGACTTTGTTTAGCTTATGTCAATAGTCAGTATGGATTTGAGTACTCGAGTGATGGAAGGAGAGAAACAAGAACCTGACAGCATAGGGGAGGACAAGACTGCCCATTTTTTTTTGCAGCAGAGGTGATTTGTGTTGTTTGAAATTTCTTATGAAACTACTGTGAGAAAACTTTGGAATCATTGGGAAACTGCTGGATACCAGGTTCTGAACTGAAACTGTGGCTGAGTGCTGAGTGGGTTGGTAGTAATTACTTTATGCAATGTGGTTCAATGGGTTTAATGTACAAATAGTGTTTGCTTATAATTTAGGGAAATGATTATCAATGGTTATGAAATTATTAATTAAAAAGTCAACAGTACTTGTGACATGGTCAGAAGACTGAAAAAAGCTGACATAATCAACCTACAGTATGTACTGC
The DNA here is from genome assembly GCA_033558235.1 of Neomorphus geoffroyi. Lineage (NCBI taxonomy): Eukaryota > Metazoa > Chordata > Aves > Cuculiformes > Neomorphidae > Neomorphus > Neomorphus geoffroyi. Next base: position 113,170,628 of record JAUMJM010000005.1, on the reverse strand, counting down.
TTTTAACAGAATTTTGTCTAGGTGCCATGCAGAACAAAAATACTGGAGTGAAGCAGAGAAGTAATGCAGAATAAGGTGCTAACACAGTAATATAATAACATCACACCTGTGTTGTATTTGCTATTATTCTAAGCTAAATTAGGAAAAGCAAAGATGAAGTTCAGAAAATACATTTCAAGGAACTTTTGGTAGAAAGTAACTGCATCTCCAGTTGCACGAGTGGAGACTTGCTTTTTTGTGTATGAGGTGGAGTTGCATTTTCAGCCAGACTTAGAAACACTGCGTCTCAGCAGATTCCTAGATTTTTGAAATGTTTTTCTTGCAAATGCTACATTTGTTAAGGTGTATATTTGACAAAATGCACAGCTGCAGCCAGGCAGATGGTAAGAAAAAATGTACAAATCTTCCCAGTTTGGCTCTTCTGGTTACAGCAGTGGTCATTGGAAAGTACACCTTGTTCTGGAGGTGTCACAGAATGGTGGAAATGTTATCTCAGTTCCACAGGGACAAGGATTAACTTTTCCAGTTGTTTCCAACTATTTGTATATCTGTCTCTGTGAAAATTGCTGTTTTAACCTCCCTTTGTTACCCTTGCACAGAAAAACCTTGCTACCTCGGTTTTCTGTTGTCATCCTAATCTAGCTGCCTGTGATCTTTGCTGCTTTAGCCAAATGAGAACACGAGTGATGTTTTTTGGTATTGTAGGAAGGCTAAAGTTGAGGCAACTGCTTGTATTTTTATTTCTAACTCAAAATAGGATGCCAGCCAGGCTCTGCTGTTATGCAAACCTAATGAATCAATCCACTGTGTTGCTTCATTGAGCTTTGTTTCCCACTTACTTTTCCTGTGGCTGATTGTTGAAATGTGCTCTATGCCACTTCTTTTAATGTTATTTACTGCTAAAAGGAGGTCTAAATTTTCCATTTGGTTTCTTTCAATGAGCTGAACATCATGTTTTTCCTGTTTACAATAATACTTCAGGTAACACAGTGACATATTTTGACAGGAACATCATATATAATTTTAAAATTAAGAGTTGGAGAACTCATGACTTATATAGTATGACAGTTTCAAGCCTTGTTGTTCCTAAAAGACTGGGTAATATGAACACGGGGTTTCCCTTAATTAGCTTTATTTACTGTTCCCTGTAACAAAACATCCAAAGGACCTTTAGTCAGCAATTTCACATCTGCTGAGGGAAGGTAGAACAGGCTGTTCCATCTCAGATAGTGTTGGTATCACAGGATGCTGCAGCGTTACACCATTGCCATTCTTGGGAAAGGCAATGGCAGCTAAACTTGCCTGTTTTGTCAAAGTGCTGCCATTACTTCTAATATTTTTGATTTGTACCTTTTTTAATTAGGCTAGCACAGCAACTGGCAAGGTGATGAAGTGGTGAGCAGTACTGGTTGCTTCATAATAACAGTTAGACAAGGATTTTAATTGTGTGCACTGTTTGGTTTTCTGTTTGCATAATCCAGTAATCATGCATATTTTCCAGCATTAAGCACTCGTAAATACTAATAATAAACTGCAACAAGCTCCGAAAAAAAAAAAAAAAACCAAAGTGAAGAAAATGAATAAATTGAATAAACAGGAAAGTTATAAAAATGATGAGCAGGAAAATGGTTAACGAATAAAACATTCAAAGACAGTCTAGTGTCTGACATCACAAAGAGTCAAAGTATATACATGGAAGAAAATAAAAGGCTTCCCCAGAGCAAAATGAATAAGTGACCTCCTTAGCAATCCCGTAAGAAGATATTTCCAAGTTAAATGTCAAGAAATTTGCAACTGATCTAAAGCTAAATAGCATTTTTTAAAAAATTAACTCCCTCTTGAGAATTGGCATATCCGATCCTGGAATAAAATGAATCTTGATTGTGAACTTCCTGAAGAATTTATTCTTCAGTATTTCAGATGATGAGCTTTGATCTTCAAATTCCTCAGTCTGAAAACAGTGGTGCCAGCTGCTATATATTTTCCTCTGGTAAATTATTTTGGCCTTTTTATCTGTAAAGGGCCTGTAAAGTTACCAGTCTGCAATCTGGGAATGGAATTCCTGAAGAGATTGAGGGAATGTAGAAATTTACAACCTAAACGTATTTGGCAAGAGCCTCCTTACTGGTTAAGGTAGAATCACAGAGAGGTGTAGAAAGAAAATCATCATCAGTAATTTAGAAGCCCGAGGGAAAGATGTAGGAGATAGTTTATGCACAATAAGGACCTCATTTTACCAAAGACAGATGCAAAGAGAAAGTGGAAATATCTCTTAGACGTTGTCAAAATTAAAATTAAACTTGAGATTAAAAGTCCCACTATGTGGGGAGTTGTTATGCTCACACTGTTGATGCTGGTATGTGCAGGTATTGTTGTCTTTTCTTTTCTGATGTAAAGACTTCTGCGTTTCTGTACGTTCTGTTACAAAGAAAATTAAAGTCATAAATAAGTAAAGGTTTATAATGCAATCAGTTCTAATCTCCTAACAGAGAGACAAAGAGTCTCTCAAGACCAACATTTCTTTTTTCCCTCTACTTTTCTCTTCTTGGTCTTGCCTTTTTGCTGAATGTCATGGATTTGGGTCTTGAGTTTAAGTTTCCAGACACTATAAAGGTGTCATATTGTGCCACTTGGCTTTATTCTTTCCCCATTTATGTTATTAATTATTCATTTAACGCTTCCTTCTTGTCCCACTTTGACAGTGACATTAGAGTCAAGATTTTTTATTTCCTCTACATAGCTCTATGATTATTTAATAAAAATCCAAGAAGGATTCAGGCTCATTCCAAAGCACAATATTTGCCTATCATGGAAAGGAATAGATTTCTATTTTTTTTGTTAAAAAAAAAAGCTTAGTAGTGTTGATGTTTTCCTCCAAGAGAGAGCTATGCTAGTCCTCTCTGAGCAAGGATTCATGACATCCTCCTATTTGAACCTAGGCTAAGACATCCAATGGGTCTGGGACTACATATATAACATTTTTGAAAAGAGTTTCTGTTGGATAAATAAAAGTTCCTCTTTCATAATAACATGGGGCTGGCTTTACAGAGTCTACCTTAAATTCCTGTCTCTATTGATTACCAATTGTCCTGTCATTGAAATGTAAGGAAAATTAGAATAGACACACAAGCATATAGTGGTCCAAATATTCTCCAAGCAACTACTGATCTGTGATTTTTTGTAGCACCCATTCAGAAATGCTGCCTTATATTCCATGCTGCTAAATAGACTTTTTTCATCCAAGAATTGTTTTCTATCTCCTTTTGAATCCAAATAATCTATGCTGTGTCCACAACACAGCTGAACTGCATGTTAGAGCCATCTATCATTTACTATTATTATTCATTACCCTTTATTTCTTATATTAGGAAAGAGACGAAAGACCGAATTCTTCATTGCACTTATTGTTTACATGCATCCATCATATTTCTCTTGACTTGTGACACTTCTTGGATAACCCTAGATGCCTCTCTCTACACCTTTCCTTCTTCAGTTACATTCTTCTGTCACTTTTTATGATGGGCAGTGTTTGGGTTTTGCTGCTGTGCTCAGCTGTCCTTTTGAAGAGAATGTGATTGAAGGAACATCTGGAGCTGAAGAGTGGCTTCCCTTGCCTGGGCACCTCGCTCGGGTGAGGGCAGGAAGGACTTGACATTGGCAGCAGCCACAGCTGAAGCTGGGGTCTGCTCTCATAAGAGCAAGGGCTGGAAGGTACCAGCTTTAGGAGAGGGCAGAAAGAATTTCTTAGGGATCAGGCAGAGTAGTCAGAGATGCCTGTAACTCAGACAATCCCAAGCTTATATGAAAGCAAGGATTGACCCACAGGGAAATCATGGTTAGAGAGAAAGCTGCTCTTATTTCTGTTCTCCTTTCCATTGCTACTTTTTTTTTTTTAAAAAAAAACAAAACCAAAAAACTCAGCTAAATATTTTAATTTGCATTCAAATTAAGTATACCATTTTAGTAATTTTTGAACTCACTATAGGGGAAGGTGTCTCTCTGTAAGCTGTGACTGTGTTGGGATCCTGCCATTCTTTTCAAAACTAAAGGATCCTGTTCCATTTTCAAGAGCTTGGCTTCCTCCTGGAAGCACCTAGACACCCCAGTTGTGATGGAAGGAGTCTGTATTGGCAGTAGGGATACCTGGAGTAGCAATTGTTAACTGCTGAGAACTGCTGTGGCTAAGTCTGTTTGTAGATGTGGCCCCTTTCTTCTCTGTTGTGTAACTGTCATGATCTGCAACCTTTATGATGAAGAACTGTCTCACTCACAGCGATTTTGGTCCAGCGCAGGACTGTCCTGTTGTTACAATATGTGACCAGGAGCAGTGCATTGACATTGTGCTGTGCCATCCAGGTCCCCTATATTAAAAGTGAGTTTTGCTGCAACATCTCATAGCTGTGGATTTATCCTTGCGACGTTGATGGAAGCAGTTCAAGCCTTAGTGGGCAGCACAAAGTGCAAATCAGCAGCGTTCAGATAAACACACTGCAAACATAGGTTAGGTGGACACATTGTTCTTCAGTTCCCCTCCTGCCAAGCAGGTTTGACTTTTGTCTTTGACAAAGTGAGTTTGCTGCTTCTGTCATCCTCTTTGTCTCTTCCCGTGCAATTGACAGTTACCCACCTTCCACCTCACTCTTTAATTGGTGACCTGCTGGCTCCCTTCCCTCTTTTTGCCTCTGGAGACTCTGACAGAAAGGCACACATACATCGTGTGAGAAGTACTGCTGCCTGTCACTCATCTTAGTTATATTTTCTTTCTTGACACACCCACTGCAATTTATAAGCATGTTCAACGTACCACAAAAATGATTCTTCTGCCCTCACAGTGCAGGCAGATTGTGGGTAGATACAGCTACAGTGTACAAGGCTTGCATTGCACTACTGGATTTTATGCAATTTAGTAAAGTTTTCTTTGGGGTTGGTTTTAAATTGTGACACATATTATATTCTTCCCAAAACAGATAACAGTAATGGAGTCTCAAATTACAAAAAAGACCTCCAGTTGCGCAAGAAACCCTTTCAGATATCACAAGGTGTTAAAAGCAGAATTATAACTTTGTTGTAGATGTAAGGGGTATAGGCTGAAGTACATTTTCTGTAAAGCTGAACTTGTAAGATTTTTCTCTAGAATTTTTTTCCAGAGAAGTAATTGGTAATACTTACATGTAGTTTGACTTGTGCCAGTTTAAAGCAGAGCTATGGTTCGAGAGGTGCAATTAGCTGAAGTTTGCACAGTAATTTTTCTTACCAACTCACAGCAGAAGCTTTATGTTATGCAATAAAGCTCTGAGATGAGATATATTTTAATTAGGTGATAATAGTGATAATAAAAAGCTTTGTTTATTAAGTAGTCAGAAGATTCTAATGAGCTGTGAATTTCGAAGAAGTCTTTGGCAGGAGATGAAAAACATGACACTGTAGTTCAAAATTCCTTTTAGTCTGGATATAATCTCATGAGTGCTGTGCAAAAGTTCAAAATAAAATAAGGCCTGGAGATTCTGTAGATGTTTACATTTGACATTTCTATTCTGGGAACGTCTTGAAAAAATAAACACTTGTGTTTTTTAAAACAGATGTTGAACTCTGTAAAAACATCCCTTTGGGGAGGGACGTAAGGTGCTAGAAACCAGGAAGGAACAAATGTATTTCTTGTTCGCTAATCACTGTGGAGATATTGTGCCTGAATTCTCTACATTATTTCACGAGTTTATTTGGGCCTCAAATCTTGAATGCATAAGTGATCTAGAAAGCCTTTTATGTCCCTTTTGCTGTCTCACTATTGCTGCATGTCTCCTTCTCTCTAATACGGTGTTAAGTTTATATCTCTCTGGGGAGACTACAGAGAAATAGCTGTACGTAAAGAGGGATAAATACCTATGAAGTATCTCTTAAATTACCAGAACAATCCCTTCTCTCTCTAAAATATCCTCAGTGACAAAATGTATGACTAGAATCTCCAGGTCTTTTTGTTGAGAGGCAATAAGAGTAATAGGTAAGAGCAAATAACCCAAGAGGAAGACCTATCTGTCCTGTACCAACCTTCCTGCATGTTAATAGCCTCTACTTTCTTCCTCTTCCTTGGATGATTTAATACCAATCCTCCCTTCCTAGCTCAGGAATTTCTGCAGCTCTGATTCCTTCACCTCACTCCTCAGGTTTCCTGCAGGATATATGAAGACCTGCATTAGCCCATGATTGCTTTCTGAATAGCTGGTCTTCTCCATGGATGTGAGTTATCTGAAATACCATTTACATGTGTGAAAATACAATAGGTATGTATTTCCAGCCAGCCAGCAAGAAGTTTTATGGTCTTTGCTAAGAAATGACAGACTTGCAATGATAATTGGTTTTGTAACGTTTCCTTGTGTGGTTTACTGTTCGTAGGCAATGACGTCACTATTAGAAAGCTTGTGAGGGAAAAAACATTTTTAGAAAAATTACTGTTGTTTCAAAATTAGCTATTATTCCTCAGAAAATAGATCCTAAAATCACCACGGGTAGGTCCATCAGCTCTGAGCTTGGTGCTAAGGTGTGGAAATAAAGGGAATATCGGAAAACGAACAGAGATAACATAAAAGTCAGCAATATAGTGTAGCAGCTGAGGGAACTGAGGCTGTTTAGTCTAGAGAAAAGGAGGCTGAGGGGTGACCTTATTCTCTACAACTACTTGAAAGGAGGTTGTAGTGAGGTGGGTGTCAGGCTGTTTTATCAAGTAACAAGTGATAGGATGAGAGGAAATGGCCTCAACTTGCACCAGTGGAAGTCCACACAGGATATTAGGAAAAATTTCTTGCCTGAAAGGCTTGCTAAGCATTGGAAAAGGCTGCCTGGGGAAGTGATTGAGTCACCGTCCCTGGAGGTATTTAAAAGATGTATAGATGTGGTGCTTAGGGACAAGGTTTAGTAGTGACTTGGCAGTGCTAGGTTAAGGGTTGGATTAGATGATTTTAAACGTCTTTTCCAGCCTAAAATATTCTACGGTTCTATGGTCCAGGATGCTCCTATGGCTCTTGAGAATTGGCATTCAGTTTTCTTTATCACTGTAAAAGAATCAGGAGGTATCAAATGGCAGCTGGTTTACAGCAAACAAACCCCTTTCTCAAACAGGTTAAAAGTCACTAAATAAACTCATGGAATAATAACAAAAAAAATCAATCACATGTTATTAAACTCAAAGATGTAAACAGAGGCTTACTGAGACCTTAAGACATAGATTTCTGGAAGCTGTTTATTGCCCTCTTGATTCTGACACATCTGTTACTGTTCGCTGTCAGACAGGATGCTGGCTAAATTTGACTTTGTTCTGAAAAATATAGCACTTTTTTATGTAGAAGAGGAATATAAAAAATGTCTGCCTGCCTGCCCTCTCCTTTCTCTGCCTCCAGGCATTTGTAACCTCATAGTTACCTCTTTACACTGCTCTATATCAGAAATAACAATGCTGAAATAATTTAAAACAAGTCTATGAGAATACAGTATGAATAAAGAGATCCTTTCGGTTTATCTGCTTTAGGGACAAACTTCTCCCTCTAGCACAGCAGATAAGTTTTGCAGCTTCCTTTTGCACATACAAAACTCACTTTTCCTCCTTTTTTTCTTGATCGCATAAATACAAATAAGTGATTCCTAGATAGCTCTCTAGTGCAACTATGCATTTGCTGAATACAAGTTAGTACTTTTGTAGATATATATTGAAGATATAAGCTAGGGGTTTTTTTCAAATATCCTGGAAGGAAAATAACGGGATTAGTTACAACCACTATAAGCAGCAAGTAGTTCAGAAGACACCTAGAAAAAGTGTCTGTTCTGAGCCAATGTCTAGTAAAAATGTAATAAATAATTTAGAGCTCTCTGAGAAGTGCAAGCAGACTAACCCTCAGAAAAGATGGATATGAATGAGGTTTATGCCCTCCGAAGGCATCACAAGAGCAATTAAGCAAGTAACAGAAGGTCCAAACTGTCCATCTTTAACCTGATCTTTTCTCTGTGGGTGAGGACGTTTTTAGTGGCCCTGTGGCACCTCTACTTTTCATTTATATTGACAATATGCATTTTTGAGTGGTTTGCTCTGAAACTCTTCTGGGAAAGTTAGTGTCAGCCGCTTTTTCCTCTTCCCTGAAGACTTTAACACATCCCAAAATATACTTTCTACATCCCTTAGATTAAAGTGTGCACTAAAAACCCTGCCAAAAGATGAGGACTGAATAAACATAAATGCTCCTTTGAAGCTCGTCCCATTTGGCAAAAAAAAAGCGAATAGGCATGTCAACAAGACAAGTTTAACTTATTTCAAACAGTCTGTTGCTACCAAGACCAAACAAAACCAGAAACTTCAAGCATGATTTCAAGAGATATAATGAAATGAAGAATAAAACTGCTCACAGAATGTGGAAGCCGGGTTTTCTTTGCTCCATTAACTTTTCTGTTACCGCTTGGTGGTTCTATTTAATGTAGCCTAGGAGGGCTTTCTTCCCCCTTCTGCTACAACGCCACAGGTCACAGAGGTGTCAGCCTTCAACCTGGAGGACAAAAGTAGTGTGAAGTATGTGTGCTCGGGAGACTCTTTGTAGGTAAGAGAGAGGGAATGTAATTCTCTCCTCATACATAGCCTGGGCGGAGTAAACCTGCTGCTTATCAGAGCCCATTCTCTGGGGGCTGCCTTCTGAATAGCTTTTCCATTTTTCTCGCTGTCCTGGCCGTTTTGATGGCAGTTTTCAAAGTCCTGATGTTATTCCTAGAAAATAAGAAACAACTTCTACTGTTTTCAGTACAGATCTCTGTTTCCTGCGCTTCTGTGTGACAACTTGTAACAAATTTTAGGAAGCTGATAACTTCAGAGCTTGATTTGTTTTGACTGTTCCCCAAAGTCACTTTGGTGCAATTTCTAGGCTTTTAGTCAAAGACAGAGAAGGAATCATAACACCATATGAAAGTATTACATTCATTAAATAAAGCAGCTCATACAGCCACCTTCTTGGTTGCAATGTGATAAATCATGTTTTCCCAATACGGAATAAGTAACACTGTTTCAGGCACAATCCTTCTCTTATTGTTATGATTAGGACAGTTATAGCATTTATATAGGGCTCCAAACTGATTATTTGCTCTGTTTACAATTTTTATTACATTTGAAATTTTAATTCATGTTTAATTGTAAAGCTGAATTCTTCATACTAAACAGCAGAGCAAAAAACCCCTTTTTACAGAAACCATTAAACCCCAAAAGGAGACATCATATCTGTTTCCTTGCAATAAACTGTAAATGTACACTTATACCACTTTCATAACGATAAACTCTGTTACGTTTTATATGGGTGAGAGACTTCTCAGATATTGCTTGAAACCAATCATCTATAAATGTGTATCTCGCTTGCCACTTTCCTTTCAGCGATAGGAGATTTAGATTGCTCTTCTTCATCCTGCAGCTTAAACACTAATAATTGTGAAGAGAGATATTGGTCACTGGGTATATTATATATGTACCCATCCTTTTTTCTGCCCTTAAATACAACTTCTCTTATTGCTGTCGATGTATCAACCTAGTTGAAATTCAGCTATAGCAGTATGTGCGCTGCCAAATCTAGACTGTTAACCCACAGGGGACTTCATTAGCAGATAGCTTCTTTTTTTCAGTTCAAAGATTCCACTTGAGAGTTTTAAAACTCTCTGGTTTACTAATTAGCTTACCTCCAAGGACTGTGTTTAACAGTGTACAAACCTTTTTTATTGATGTGGGCATTTGCACACATCTCCATTCAACTTGGAGCATCACCATCCCCTGTTACGTTCAAAGACAAATACTTTTAAACTTTGAGTGTGATGGAAAGGCTTTCCCTGGTCTATCAGCTCTGCTTTTGCAGAATGCCTCTTTTCTGCTTATGTACACAAGGATAAGTAATCCAGTTTTAAATAAATTAGTGTCATGTATTGAATGTGTTAAGAATGAGAATTACTGTGGCAGTGCAAGGGATTTCCCACATGGTTTCATTTTTTTTCAAAATCCCTGTGTAAGTTAATTCTTTTAATTGGAATAATCAAATCAATCCCTAACAGAATACTAATCACAAGCCTTGACACAAGACCTTATTCACAAGATGTTATTCTGTGGATTGCATAGTTTCCAGGCTGAGTAACTTTGCTGATCAGGTCTGCATAATCAATTCCAGTCTGTTTCAACCCTAATTGTACGGAAATGGAAAGATTTCTTTCATTCCGTCAGGACTCATTATGCAGTGGTCCCAGGCTGGCCCTCCATTACAGTGCTTCAGTTTTCAGTATCAGCTGTGTGGGCTCTGGCTAGGTTTGTGTTCCTAGCCCTGTTGCCTCACTTCATTTTCCTATTTAGTAAGGGGACGGATTGCATTAGCCAAACAGTGCTGGAGGACAATTTTTGTATTTTTGGTGGGATGCTCTGACAAGCTACATTCCTCAGGAGTCATGATCTTCCTGTAGATTGTTATTATGCAGTCAGTAATGTTGTTTGAAAATTTGAATCCTTTGTTTCGTGTTTCAAAGAAAAGACAGAATCCTGGAGGACTGTAGTCATTCAGTGAAAGTGTCAGATGTTGGTATATAGAATTACACACACAATGAAACAGTATATACATACTAATTGTAAGGCAGCGTGTTGTACTGCTGTTTTACAAGGTCATTTGTTCTAGTTTCTGTTCCTCTGAATGTAAAACTGATCCTTAGTGCGTGTGTATAGGTTTCTATTCCCCACTTCCAAATGACCTGAATGATAGTTTTCATAATTTTTTTTCTCAGAGACTATTTCATATCTTACTCAGGAAGCACACTTGCATGCCCAGATTCTCAGTCCCTCTACTGCATCCCAATATTCATCTTTTCACTGCCTGGGTAACATATATTTAGATGGAGTTCTTAGATACATCCTAATGCAAATGATGCTATCTAAAAAGAGCATTTCTTCATTCATTACTTTTCCTCTGTGGAGATGAAAGACGGAGTAGATTCTTTCTGCTTTTCACGAGATGAGCACTACTGTTCTGACTTCAGTAAAATAGTCTACCATGTCTCTCTCTCATGACCTTTTTTTCCTCAGAGGTTGCATCTGGGAGAACTGATGTCTTTAAATGCTTTGAATTTTGGATTCAGAGCAGTGGCTAAAATAATTTCATTAGCTTCCATCACTAAGAGCAGTTTTACTACAAGTGTCCCATTCTCTATTCATCATCTCCATGTTTAATTCTTTCTATGTACGTGGACCTTTAAGTTCACCTTTCTTCACATGTGCCAGCTGCCTTTGTCCTGAGCTGCTGGACCACTGACGCACTGGAAAGTTGAAAGTACGCTCTATTGAACGGTCAGGGAGTCACCACGCATACTTCAGGGGTCCTTCTTCTTGGCTAAAGTAAACTTTTCCCCGTAAGACTTTATCTGGGACTGTGAAATAAGTTATCAAAAGTGATCATACACTACGAAGTTTTACAAGGTTCATTGTTTGATATGATTTGAAACCTGTTTGGATTTTATGTACTATGTGTACCAAATGCTTAAAGGACATATAATATTTTATATATATGTAAAATATATAAATAATAAGCATACATATTGTGCCCAGGTTAATTGAAGGTTACATATAGATGATGCTCTTGGAAAAAAACAGAATAAAGAGAAATTCAGAAGTATTCACACTGCTTCTCAGTACTTGTTTCTCCCATCTGTTATTCTAATATTTTGTCCCAGTGATTTAAAGGAATTCAGTGGGGATGTGTGCGAAAAATTAACACAGCAGAGTGGGGCATTGGGCCTGAACAATAAGCACAATGTTCTTAGCACTTTGTTTTGGATTTCCTTTGCTCCTCTTTTGCATCATATGTGACGTTCTTTACTTAGGAAGCCTTTTGCATTGGAAGAGAAACTTGAGCCCATGAGAGAAATATAAATGAAAGAAGCTATTTTCGGAAAATGCAGAGATGCATTCTTCTGCTACCCATGGTTTGGGGCATCCGGAGGTTGGACTGTTATCAGAAATCAACCTGGAAATCTATACCTCTCTGAATACTTTTTCCTTTTTCTACATTATTTCTTTGTGAGTAGCTCATTTTTGTACTTGTCTTCAAGCTTTCTGTGAACTGCCCTTGGATCAAACAAGTGGAACAATTTACTCATCTTGAACAGCAACAAAAACTCTTCATTTCACTAAAGTCACTTATAAATAGATATTTCTTCCTCAAAATCAGACTAGTATATCTGGTAGAATTTCTTACTGGAATACTGCAACCAGCCATCTTCCTGTCTCATTTTTTGCCTCTTGTTGCTTCTAATATAACTTTCAATTATTCTAGAAGTTGGTGCTTGGGCAGATATATTCAGGTATTACAACAATGGACACAGTACAAAGACCTAAATAAAAGGCAACGTGGCATTTGCCCCAGTTTACAGACTAACTGCAACATTAACAGATATAGAATCACCAAATGGTTTGAGTTGGAAGAGACCTTAAAGATCACCTTGTTCTAGCCTCCCTGCCATGGACACGAACACCTTCTACCACACCACCTTTAGGCTGCTCAAAGCTTCATCCAACCTGGCCTTGAACACCTCCAGGGATGGGGCATCTGCAACTTCTCTGGGCAACCTGTGCCAGTGCTTCACTACCCTCACAGTAAAAAATTTCTTCCTAATATCTAATCTAAATCTCCCCTCTTTCAGCTTAAACCCATTATGGCTTGTCCTACCACTGCCTCCCTCATAAAGAGCCCCTCCTCAGTTTTCCTGTAGGCCCCCTTTAAGTCCTGGAAAGCTGCTATAAGGTCCCCCTGGAACCTTCTCTTCTCTAGGCTAAATAAACCCAACTCTCTCAGCCTGTCCTCATAAGGGGGGTGCTCCAGCCCTCTGATCATCTTCATGGCCCTCCTCTGGACTCACTCCAACAGATCCATGTCCTTCCTGTGCTGAGGACTTCAGAACTGAAAGCAGTACTCCAGGTGGGGCCTCACGAGTCCAGGGTAGAGAGACCGAATCACCTTCCTTAACTGGTTGGTCACACTTCTTTGATGCAGCCCAGGATACAGCTGGCTTTCTGGGCTGCAAGCTCACATTGCCAGGTCATGCTGAGGTTCTCATCCACCAGCACGCTCAAGTCCTTCTCTTCAGGGCTACTCTCCATTTTCTGCCCAGCCTGTGTTTGTGCTTGTAATTGCCCCAACCCAGGTGCAGAACCTTGCACTTGGACTTGTTGAACTTCATGAGGTTGGCATAGGTCCACCTCCCAAGTCTGTCCAGGTTCCTCTGAATGGCACCGCTTCCCTCCAGTGTGTCAACCGTGCCACACATCTTGGTGTTGTCTGCAGACTTGTCCCACTGTCCATGTCTGCTACAAAGATGTTAAATACACATTTAATTGTATCACTTCTATTTCTACTCCATCAAGGGGAAAGAAAGGAGGATTAAACTCAATGGTCCAGAAATTTTTAGGATTTTGTTTAAAACCTTAGTTTTCAATTGTAGGCCAAACTGTAGGTAACTCTATTACTGGATTTTCTTTTTGCAAGAAGTGAGACTAAGGTTTGCATACAATGATTATTTTAAGCAAGCAGGAGGAAAAGGTATTCAAGAATCTGCTCCATTACACCTATTGTATTCATTCTTGAATGTCCAAAAGAGTAAATCACCTGGTGGAATCTCTTTAGCATGTGAAAGTACCTTATTTTGTCTTTTTTTCTTAACATGTAAGGCAGAAAAGTGCATCGAGAATTTATTAATATTGAGCATTCAGTGGACAATCCTTCACTGTAATTTTGTCTGTTGTTTCGAGAAGCTCAGCTTTATTGAGCTCAGTTTTACTTAGGTATGCCTCTGTATTCTTGTTTTAAATTATGGCTTTTGTTGTGGCGTATGTATTGGGTCATACTAAGTTGCATGACACTCCATTCAGGTTTGGTAATGGTAGGCTCTGGAAGGTAAGGCTCAGTGGCTTGAGAATCACTACATTTGACGTTGGGTCTATGCAAGAAAATAAGTGTTTCTTATGTGTTTTTCTTCTTTCTTCTTTTTTTTTCCCAGGATATAAATGATATAAGCAAATTCACTTGTCATGATGCCTAAGATCCAAGGCCAAATTTAGTGAGCTGTGTCTTTCATGCTGTAATTTCCCCTTCTCTTGAAGAGGAATACTTTCAGAGCTAGAAAAGAGGAAAAGAGTTGCATGGTAAAGTGAAGACTTTTTCACTGAAGCATGCTCCTTACACTTAGATAATCTGACTTTCTAAACCTGAGAAGCAAATAAACATAAATCAGTAGGATTTATTTCAAGCTTACTGTTCTGATTACAAGTACTGTGACAGGGTCTCTTGTTGCCTTATCCTCAGAAAAACACTGAACACATGGGAAAATGTAGCTCAGAAAAACATAGATACAGTTAATATCAGAAAAACATAGAGACAGTTAATAATACCATGCTATGCACAGTCACATATTTTCTGCAATATTTTAAAAATTTCCTTGAAAGTATTCTTTATTTGCATTACTTTATGAGCAGATTTTGAAACTGTTTTTCATTCATGAGTCTAGAACGGACTTTGCAATTCATTTTCCATTGAACTTGTAGATAAAGCTTTGCTACTCAGAAGTTATAGAAAGGAAATACAGGTGATAGTATGAATTGCTTAAAGAATTTAAACAAATATTTGAGTGAAATGCTTTATGTTATTTGAGTAGTATTAATTGTATTAGATTTGCATAAATCATCTTACTAAAGAATTATTTTCTTTGCATTTGTTCTTATTTGTGGATTTACTTTCATTAAGTGGTTCAGCTGCCTTCTAATTTAATCTCTACTGAAACTGTACTGAAAGGCAACATTTTAGAGGATTTCTGATTAGGTATTTCAAACAATATTAATTACCAGTTTAATCCATTTCCAGTGACTGAATTGTGCAAAGTCATCATGCTTTTTGTGAGCAATTAATTACTAGAAGACATTCCCTAAAGTAGTTTGGATAAACAGTCTTCAGAATGGGAATAATTTGAGAGGAGTTTTTCAGCTGCAGCTCAGACTTCCTCCTGTGTGCTAGAATGTGACAGCCTGTGGAATTAACAAACATTTGTCATGAATTTGTACATATTTGTATAAAAAATTAGTGTGATTCAGAAAAGTACCATCTGAAAAAGCTCTCTTAATTTGTGAAAATAGTAACAGAAAATATTAGCCATGGAAATTCTTTTATCTTGTAGAAAAGTGTCCCTGGACAACTGTCCTATTTCAACTAAATGAAAGACCATCAGCTGGAGCAAAGGTTGACAAGTTTCTCCTACTCCTGCTAGGACCAATCTCAGTTCAGATGCAAATGTGCAGTTTTTGTGCCAAACATGCAGTCCTGATGTATTTATATTGTAGTCTGTGCAAGAAATCCTTTCTGGTACAATCTGCTGGAACGCCACATTGCTACCTAGAGGAAAACAGATTGTGCCTTCACCTAGTTTAACTACTTATTTGCCAAGGCTTCTCATTGGAGGCAGTAGGGCTTTTCTCAATGGGATGTTACTACACACACGTTGAAAACTAACATTGTGTTCAATGTCATAGAATCATAGAATCATAGAATCACTAGGTTGGAAGAGACCTCTGAGATCACGGAGTCCAACCATGCCTGTCTCCCCACTAAACCATGTCCCTAAGGAACTCATCCACCCGTTTTTTAAACACCTTCAGGGATGGCAACTCCACCCCCTTCCTGGGCAGCTGTTCCAATCCCTGACCACTCTCTCAGTAAAGAAATTCTTCCTAATGTCCAGTCTAAACCTCCCCTGGCACAACTTGGAGCCATTTCCTTTCATCCTATCACTTGTCACTTGTGAGAAGAGACCAGCACCCACTCCATCACGACCTCCTTTCAGGCAGTTTTAAACAGTGATGAGATCCTGAAAGATGATAAGCTTCTTCCTAGATGCCCTAAGCCACCTAAGTTAAACTCTACGGGTGACCCTATCAATCAATTACTAATGTACCTGAAGGTATTTCTGGGGAGCAACTACTGCAAAATCTAAAACGAAGTCCAAACTTGTTAGACGAAATGTAGGTTCCTACATTCCGAATGCTACTGTGCTGTAAGGTGGACATACCATTGTCTAGGAACTGACTGTGCCAGTTAGATAATCTTTTTTTCTTGTCGTTTACACCTGCTCCCCATGTTTTCCCAGCAACAATGAAAGAATGCTGGTTTTTTAGGTATTACATTCTGTGCTCTAATCTCAGTTGTAGTTCTGTATATTCTGTATATTCTGTATATTCCTATGTGTCACTTTTTTCATTAAGTTTGCCTGATTAGCCAAGGCTGTGCATCTTGAGAAATCATTTCTTTTTGTGTTTCTACTACTCAGAGAGCCCTGAGTAATTCTTACAATCAATGAGAGCGGTCAGCTGATAGCTTCCTTTTCTTTTCTGGTAAATACATTCAAACAGCTTTGATCAAGTGTAAGAAGGCATGTGGTGCCAATGTTTGACTGCTGGTACAGATGAGAGGCATCCTGCAGCATAAAAGGCACTTTCAGTATTTTGCAGGCTGCTCATCTAAACCCATTATTGCATGCCATGTGTACCCTAGAGCAACCCTGTGACTGACTTGTGGGTAGACTCCATGCCATCTGAACAGATGGGCATGAGTGTAAGCTGACAGGGAAGCCCATATGTTCCTAAATTGTGAATGCTGAGGAGGGGATTCTTAGCCAAGAATGTGCAGATAACTGTCCAAGTCTTACGTGATTGTCATTAAGAAGAGACAGCACTGCCAAGTGGAGCTTACTCCATGAAGCTGACTTTTGCAAAAGCACTGTGGAGTGAGCTTTTGGACAGTTTTTTAACCTGTCTGAACACTGGATGTCCTCAGACTTGAATCTTGCTTAGGGATCATTGTGGATTTTCTGCAACACTTGCAAGTCTAGCTTTTGCTCATGAACAGTCAGGAAAGTGCAAATGTCTGTTCTTCACTCATTGGTTTTTTTTTCTCCAGAGAAGAGAGGACTGTTAGTGTACAAAGTTAGGCCAAGAAATAGCTCAAAGCTTACATCCTGTCACATGATTCACAAGTGGTCAGAACAAAACACAGATTAAAATAACCAGTCCAAGTACCTGGTGTAATTCATTAACTCAAAGTAGATGTTCAAGTACTTGAAGACAGTTGATACTCATAGCAACTGTGACTGTATAAGCAGTAATCAAAAGAAAGAAGTAGAAAAAAAAAACCTTTACAAATTATATAATATCTATTTTTTAAAAAAATATTTCCATGGGGACATAGATAACTATAATTTGTAAAACATTGTCAAGATGATGACCAAAGAGTGACTAATAAAGAGTAAGGTTTTTGAGAAGAAGTTTCTCACCTTTTTGAGAAATAATATGGTTTAGCTAAACAGCAAATACTGTTGTTCTTTTAAAGTTGCAAGAACTGAAATAATTTATGCTTATCTAAAAAAATGTTTATTTAACTGCAAATAATTTTGCCTGCTGCCATAGTAACTTATGACAATAAGCTAAAACTACGTGGAAGTGGATTTATATTTTGATAACTCCGGTATTTTCAGTCAAATTAACAAGTTTCAATGTTTCTCTTCAACTGAAAAAAGAAGACATGAAACGAGACCAATATAACAAGTTTTGCTACAGAATGTAGAACTACTCTGTGAGAAAAGCGTAAAAACCTTGTACACGACAGCAAATATCCTGCAAGTTTACTATGAACAGAAGATGGGCTTATATGTCTTTTTGTCAATACACTTAGAAAAAAACCCCCTTCACCTTGGGAGAACAAGGTGACAATGTGAGTTACAATTGAGTGACTTGGCAATTAGTCATTAGTGGCAGAAATCTCTGATACATTTACATACAAACTTCATGTAAGAACACTGGTATGGTGCATTGCATTTCTTTGAAAAATCTCATTTTGATTTTGTGATTGGCCAAGTACCATCTGGCGTCTCGGCAATGCCAGTAGGGTCCCATGTAAATCAGCACATTCCCAAGTTTCTTGATTGGCGCTATAGTAAAGCGAATGGTAATCTCCCAGGCTGAGTGCCTGCATTTGAAAAAGCATTTCTCTCCCTGATTTGTAGTTTGTCATTAATAGTGTGTACCACGAGCTGAAACTGACGTTCTGAAGGCTTTGCAAAGATGCCTGAGCTTGCTCAGATCTAACACTGACTTGTGAGTAATTGCTAGTTAGTAGCATGAGCGTTTCCTGGCTGCTGACACTGCGAGGCTGACAAATGACAAGTTTTGCTCCCATGCCATAATAACCTACAATGAAATGCAAAGCAGACAGCAAAGATTGCAACTTAAAAAAAAGACAAAAGAAGCATTAGCAAATCTTTACTCTGTGCTGCTGGAACATCATTATTTTAGTTTAACAAAGATATTATAGGCAAGGGGGAGATTGCTGCTAAAAAGTTAATCTTGTGGATAACAGATTTTAGACAATTTTTAATTTGACGTTCTTCATTCACTTTCCAGTAAAAGGTATTGTAGATGACAGGAAGGAAGAAATAAGTGTTTTCTGAGGGGGATTAGCATCATTTTTGCCAAATACAAGACTTGTTCTCATTTCACTTAAACCAGGTCGTTCTAGGTCCACTGTCCCAGAAAGGCACCTTGCCAGGTGCTGCGTTGCCACAGCATAGTAAATACATTTCAGCTTGCTTTGTTTTAATATTAAAACGGTAAACCTGTAATTTCTTTCTCTTTAGAGGATTCATCTCACCCATCTTTAGGGCTCCCCAGTGAGAGTCCACATTCTCTTCCAGCTCCCCAGTCTGCATTGCACCTATATACAGCGTAGACTGAGCTGAATATCTTTGGGAGACCATTAACGCATTTCCTGCATCACTCAGACTTAAGCAATGTTATGTTTTTCCCCTAAGAAGACTATTACTCCCATGATCCTTGTCCCAGAAAGAAAGAAATAGCTACTAATTTTCTATCCTGTTGTTCTTTTTACATTTGAATTTTAGACAAACTTCCATTTTTTAGCTTGAAATTGACGCTTTCCTTTAAAAAAGCAGTAAAATTTAATTATAACAACTAATTTGCACTATGAAGCTATTGTTTTTCTATCTTGCAAGCAATAGATTCATTCAAATGACTTGCAATAATTAAAATCAGTTGATTTAATTCAAATTAGTCATTCAAAAAAAGAAATTGTAACATTTTCAGTTCCTCACTGAATCTGAATATCTTGCTGAATGGATGTTGAGGAATGCTTTTAGACTGTTGTTCTACTGAAAAGGCAGATGAAAAAAGGTATTTTCTAATGCTGGGGAGTGACCATGAGAGGTTAATGGGGTGTTGCCTCATCAAAAATGTTATGGATATTCTCACTATACTAATGTGACTGAGTTGCTGCAGGGCTCAGTACCCACTTATGACAAAGACATTTTCATTTACAGTTTCAGATTAAATGGTATATCTTTGAAAACTTATTAGTCTTTCAATTTTGTATGTTGTTGATTTTTTTTTTCTCACAGTGAAGAACACGTTATCTGGATATCTTAACTGTTAATTCTGCACTTTGCTACGTGAACATCAGTGTTCTGGCTTAGGTGTAGCAGTGGTGTGATTATTTGTGACCACAACTTTGAAAAGAAAAGGTTCCCTCTAACTCCTCAGATTCAGCCTAGGATCGTTGAACTGCTCTAGACTGTTCTACTTCATGGCATGGTTTTGCAATCTTTTTCTTCACTGGAGACGCTGGATTCCCTGCTATCTGTGGCTTTGCATTCCTACCTGTGTGCTACTTCTTGCTTCTCGCTTGTGCTGGTGCTGTTTTTTTAAGGGCTGTCATCTAAATGACATTACTAACCAGAGCTGCCTCCTTTCAGCAAAGCTGAGTTATCTGGAGTGATATGGGTGGGGAACAGGACGGATCGTAGCAAGAACCCAATTAATCTTATTGTGTAAGGGGAAAGCTGGAAGATATGCCAGCTCTTTTCTGTCCTTCTGTGCTCAGAGCAGCTAGTTGCAAGTCTTGGGCTGATTTCTAGCACTTGCTTCAGAATGGGCTAGAGGCTGCACTAATGCTTCTTGCAGCATGGCTAGGCCACGAGGTGCCCAGGGCACTGAAGCGCAGACGTTTATATCATCTACTAGTGTCCCCAAAGACCAGCAGATTTAAAGCTCAGCTTCCCCTGCTCCCATGTGATCTGACTGAAAAGCTAAATACCTAACTGGTTTTTAAATAGTTAAAACGCAAATCAGCTATGAGAAAGCAGAACAAGAAGAAACAGATCTCCCCCTGGTTGCTTTCTCTTTCCAGGTGACTCTTTTCTTCTGTGCTTGGCTTCAAATATGTCAGCAGGTTTGCATTGCAGCACCGCTACTCAGCCTCTGTATCTAGGACAGCCTGTATGGTTGCTCCCAGCTATTCCTTGCTGTCCAGTTTTTCACAAGCTGTTTTTTTTCTCCTGTGCCACCTCCTGAGTTTCTGGAACCTGTTTCAGTAGCTGCCTGAGGGGAGGAACACCAGCCCCCTTCTTCCAATGGACCTATTTTATCTCTTTGCGGAGAAATACCCTGTGTAAATGATGTGTTGATACTGTCTACTGTACATACAAAGAGGTGTGCTGCTGGGTGCAGCCATGTCATGGTAATGGCTGTTGCCTGATAATGCAAGTTGTAGCTTTGCTTAGTTTTTCTTCTGCCTTGCAGGCTTTAGTACAGATTGTTATTTCACTTCTTATAACTCATTTTTCTCTTTCTTCTTTAACTTCACTCATTTTTGTTATCCTTATTCAGTTTTCTTGTGTAGAACATAGGAAACATACAGACTTATTTTCATATATTATGTAATACATAAAAGCCCTATTTATTTCGATTTTTTCCTGATTTCAGAATAATTTTTTATGCTTTTCTATGTAATACATAAAAGCAACTGAAGCAAAGCTCATTGCAGCTTTAGAATGATTGCAATACCTTGAAGGTGACTCATGGTGGACTATTTGTAAGGTCATTAATTCAAAGGTCTAGTTTAACTGTTGTATTTCATAGTTAGTGGGTTTGGAACATGTCTAAGCTATTATGGTAAGATTTCCCTTGATTTATATCACAACAGTCAGGTTTTCATAACATCTTGCTGCCTGATTATGATAACATCTTGAAAATTCAAAGATTTAGGGATAAATTTATCTACACTAACTTATTTCTCTCTCTATAATCTCATGTATTACAAAATTGAGACATTTTTATGAATTCCCTTCTGAGAGAAGCTGATGATGTATCATAAAAAGGTGTTATTACCAAATGAAGTTAGGGCTTCCAAAATTTATGGTTGTTTTGGTGGGTGAAATCAATACAACCCCTTGAGTTTTTAGGTCTTGTTTATGAAGGAATGTGTGGAGCTATTACATATTTAAAAGCAAGTTTTCAGCTTGTATAAAAAAATGTTATTTACCTGTAAAGCTCAGTATTATTTCATTCGAACTCCCAAATAGAAAATTTAAATAAGTACAGCTGAAATGTGAAACTATTTGGATCATGATAATTAAAATAGGAACAGTGATACAGCTTGCAGAGTGATCTAAGTCCAAATATAGGTTACAAAAGGAGAAATTGCAATCTGGAAGAGGGTTCCTTAAAAGGTTATAGGGGTCATAGACTATGAAAGAAGTCGCAATGAGCTTCTCTGTTATGATGCAACAGAGAGGGACAGATGTGTAATGGTGTATAACAGAAGTACTGAGGTGATGACTACCATACGCTGTCCTGATGAAGTACATGCTAAAATGCTGAAAATAACTGATATTAGAGTTTGAATGTCAACTTGAATTGATTTAACTGAAATTCAGCCTCTGGAAGCTGGATGTGCAGTCCATCTGGGTGGCCTAGATTCCTGCTGTAGTCCGTGGAGAGAGAGTTATATCCAAACCATCATTTTCTGATTTTGAGAGAGGTGTCTAAGAGATAAGGATGAATTGCTCACTGGAGTTGCCTTCTGTTCTCTGTGGACTAAAGAGGGACCTTGCAGACTTACTTAAGCTAGATGCCCAGCTTGTAAAGGACTAAATGAGATAAATTAATATTTAAAGAAGCAAGCTGAAATATTGAGAACACAGAAGAAATCAACAGAATGAGGATAATGTCAGAATGAGAGAAAGAAAGAGCACAATATGATTTGTTTCAACCAAAAGATGATTTACATGTAATGCGATCAGTATGGATAAGTGTTTTCATGGGAAGTTGTTACTGAGTACTACAAAGCTCTTTATTCTAGCAGGGAGCTGTGTAACAAGAACCAACAGCTGGAAGTCAAAACTAGACACATTCCAGCTGAAAATAAAGTGTGAATCATTAACAGTAAGAATGATATAACTGTGAAATATGATCTTGGGAAGCGTTGGATTATCTATCCTGCAGACTTAAAGTCAATATTGTGCACTAAAATGTTTAAACCACAACTGACATTTTACTTGCAGTATAAACTACTTGGTGTAAAATATTTGGTTTTTAATACCATCAGCTTAGATTAGGTCTTACACACTTTCAATGTAATGACTAATCACACCTCCTTCTTTGTCATATTTCTGTTTGATATTACATTTAGCAGAACTCTTTACTGTGTTGTTCTTTGGCTACCGTGATTTATTCTTAATTTAGCTATTCAAACAAGCTCCGATGTAGGATTTCATTAGTGCCCATACTCTTTTTTTTTAATTCCTACGAAAGATATAGCTGGGAACTCATAAGAGTGTGTTTCCTGCATCCTGCCAGCTAATACTAACATACTTGCTTCATAAAAAGCTTCAGTTCTTAATTTTTGGAGTAATAGAAATAAACTTTCAAAGACAGAATGACCTTATCATAGGCTTGTGAGCTAGGAAACTCCACTAAGTCTAAGAAAGCCAGTTAAGCAATCTTAAGTGTAGCATATGACATAGTTTTTTCTATATCAGTTTGGATGCCAACTCAGAGCTCGTGAAAGTCAAAACAGCTCTGCTGTAATTTGAACTTAGGCTTCTGTGCTAGTCAAATAAGTAAACATTACTCTCCTTTTAGGGGTTCCCTGAGTGTCATTATAAACATATAAAAATATATTATGTCCTCAACCCTAACATGCCATTTGAGCTAACAATTTCTTTAGGAAGACAGCACAGAGGCCATTTGTTACTATCGCCTGCTTCTCAGCTTCACGAATCTCATTCTTTCTGTTGGTTCTGTTGAGATCCAGGATCCAGGCAGTATAGGCCCATTACTAAACTCCTCCTAGTTAGATCTAAAATGTCAGTCCATAGGGGTTCTACTGTATTGTAGCTACTTGTTAACTTGTACTTTATATTAAGGCTTTATAATGTAAATAATGAAGGCTTATTATGTATAGTTTCACTTACTTATCCAGTAGGTTTTCCCCATACTTCACCCCAATGGAATAATGTTCTACTGATTATTTTTCTCCTAAGTTTCCAGTGTGACTGCTGTTTTAGTCTCGATATTCTGGCTCTACCATCCTGTTTCTTTATCTATGTAGAAGCACGTGTGAGTTTGCTGTAGTTTGTTTTGTTGTTTCGGTTTTTTTTTAAATGATCTAACTGTTCACCAACATTCCCTATTTAAGTTTTCACAGTTTTATGTTACTCTTTTCTTAAGTATATAGAGCTCTTGTGACTCTGTCTGAGAAATTCATCACCATCAACTAAATGCTCTTTGGCAATCTCTGGTTTAAAAGTCCTTCTAACCTTTCACATTTTAACTTAGGTGAAGCCCTTTCCTCATGGAAATCTTTAATTGAAGATATTTCTTCAGGTCCTGCAGAATCTAACCTCTCTTTACAAAGTTTCCATGTATAGCTATCATACCTCTGCATGAAATAAGAGTCTTGCAGTTGGTCCTGCTATCAGGGAGTCCTAGTCTCCGGTTTCCTCTCTTATGGTCCAAATTTTGTCCTTAGAACATCTCTTCTTGCTTTTACCTGTGTTACCCATATGAACTACTTTGTAATTCTGGTCAACTACTGCTGGCAGTTTTTGCATGACTGTTTGACTTCCAGGAGCATCAATCCACTATTGCAACTGGTAGGTAAACAATTGCTTGGTCCACTTTGATGCTGCTAAACCTGATACCACTGCAGCAAAAATCCCCTTTCTCATCTGATCCCCTTTTCTCACACAGATAAGAGACTTTTTCTGCTCTTTCCTTTAGCTTTTTATAGGAATGACTCGATTTGTCTTTCAGCCAGAGCCTTTACCTGATCAACTAATTGTAAAGTTAAGATTTTTTATTTTAATTTCCTCCCCTCTTTGAATAACAGATTATGGTTTATCCTGATGAGCCCTTCCAGTTTCTCCATGACCTGCTGAGTCTTATGGTATTTCTTTGTGTGTATTTCACCAAATTTTAGTACCTCCATTTGCTTTTATGTGTAGACTTGAGGCACTTGTGTCTCTCCTCTCCTGAATTTATGCCTTCCTTTTCTGATTATATCATATTAACTACTTTGCCTTACTGAACTTCATTCACACTTCATTCATTCATTCATTCATTCATTCATTCATTCACACTTACACACTTCATTCAGTGTGTGTCTTTTTCTCTTGTCTGTTTTTCCTTTCTTCTGCTCCCAGGCATTAATTAATCCATACTGTTTCCATACCCATTACACATTCTTCCTTTTACGTGTTGACAGACAGAATGGATTTCAGAGCTCTCTCTTAAAAGTTCTTTCCCCCAGGTTATTTACTCTAAATCACATGAATCTTGATCCTGGTATGTAAGTTAGTTAGCCATTGTGGTTGATGAGGAAATTCCTGTGTCAAGAGACTGTTTTCCATTAATTCCTCTGAAAGATTGCACATCTGAAATCTTTCTCAGATGCAAATAACATATTCTATTAATTAATCTGTTAATCCTCACTTTCTTGATGATCCCATGCTTTCTTCTCATTGAGAACCAAGATAATCATATAGATTATCTTGCTTTGAGTCTAATTTGTAGGGGCAGAGCTACTCTGGATTTTGTTTCAACAGGAATCTGAGAGGATCATTTGTTTCAAATGTGAAGAACAACTTCGGCAGTTTTTTCTGTGCTTTCCTTACCCACACTTCCTATCAATATTCATTCTTGCCTCAGGCATGTATCTAATACCTTTTGCTCATGGCAGATACAATACATCTTCCTTGGCTGCAACAGTTCAAGTGACAGACTCGTCAATTCTTACAATAAAGGCCGTAGTCACCACCTTTTCTTAGTTCTGGTGTAAATCTCAGGCCTTCTTTCTGCTGTCACCAGATCATTATGTTCTTCTTCAGAGCCTAGCAACAAGTCATCCTTATTCCTCTGTAGTTATAGTCCCTTGCCATTTCAGTCTTCCCCTTGCTCTTTTCCTTTTCACTTCTGCGGTCCCTTATTGCTCTCCCGTGCAACATGTCTCAGTCTTTCAGGTGAGCAATGTGGATTTGACACTTAAGGCAATATACAGTCTCACTTTGTACTCTTAGTCGATGTTTAAAGGTAGATGGGCAAAGTTTGTCCAGACTCAAACACAGACATACTTAGTTCTTTGCTTTCATCCCTTACTGCTGGTGTTTTTGCTAAGATCAGTCTTTTATCCTTGTTAAAACTTGGTGGTTCTCAGTTGAAGTGACCAAAACAAGAAGATCTGTTTGGGAGATCTTTTTCCTAGTCCCTGTTTGGTTACGCAAGCACTACTGAGTAACAGAGAGCAAGAGATGCATTTATCTAAACTAAATGATCAAGTAGCTGCTCCTTCCTCATCAAGGAGTTAAGTTTATGTACTGCTGCTGCCTGACTCGTTTATGAAGAGATCCACGGTCCCTTGGAGGATGTAGCTGAATGAGTAGCAGTTAATCTGCAAGACTGCTACTGTCTCTGAGAGGGAGAATGGCATAGAAACACATTCAGAGAATGCACATAGTTAGTGAAATTTCTTCTCAAGATGTATCCTTTCAGTATCTCCAATCCAGCACTGGTGTGCATAGACTGTAACTGTAATCTCTCTCAATTTTGATATTTTCTGGGAGTTGTTAGTCTACTATTATTTCTCACCCACAAAATGGCAATAATAAAGAGGAATTAAGGTTGAAGTGACAACCACTGAAAAATCCAGGTGTGCCAGAAGCAAAATTACAAGCCTGTGTTATCCTGTTTGGGTGTTCACACTGTGCAGTAATCTTTTTCTCCTCCACACCCTGAACATTGTATTTTCAGTGCAGAGATGCAGTGTACTGACTTAAATGATCTGTTCTGCTGTCACTGATCAAAGAGTGACCATAAGACTTGTTTACTGATTGTTAGCAGTTTCTAGAGAGGTGTCATGACCTCAGGTGAAGTTGTACCAGGATAAATTGGATTATCAGCCTGACCCTGTCCACTGTTATGGAACATGGACTTCACAGTCTAACAGAAAAGAAGCGACTAGGATGGGGTCATAGCCAAAAGGGAGAAGTGAGGTGCTTGTACTTTGTAATATTTTAATATAATTTTGAGGATAAAGGCTGACACAATGTGGAGATTTCGCCTCACTGTGCTGTGCTTCGTTAGCTTGAAGATAGGCCTGGAAAACTTGATCTGCTGAGTGGGACCATGTGATGGTCACCGCTCGTTAGCCTCCAGAGGGTTGCTGTTGCTTCATGTCCTCCCCAGCCTCAGATAGACCTGTAAACAGATAGAGCTGAACAGGCAGCAGGATCTCTTCTGTACCAGCAGAAGAAGTCATAGTTGCAAGATTGCTAAGTCTGGCACTTGTGCCTGAGTGGTTGGAAACAACAACCATCATCTAAACTGCAGGGGTGTACTGCCTCCTGGCTTTCTACTCCAGCAACTGGTGGAAATTAAGGGCACTTGAGATTCATGAAGATCCTCTGTTTTCCATAACAAGACTTTCAACCTACTAAGTTGAGCTGTTGAATTAGGACAATGCAGGCTACAACTTTGAAGTGTAGAATCTTTATTATTGGTGTATTGTGTTTGGCCTCTGAAAGAAGACAATGGAGAAGACAAAGAAGACAAGTGGCACTCTATACCTTTTATGTAATTTTTTCTTATTGCAGAGAAAGTGTTTTATCATAAGGAACATTACTTTTTCTGGGTAGCCAACCATCTCGTCAACCTACCTCCTAGTCAGAGCAGAGAGGGGAAAATAGGAAATTGGCAGCCTAATGAACTATGATTGTGCAAAAGGTGATGTTGTCCCCAGTGAGCCTATACTGAAAACTGTTTAGATGTCTAGTCAGTTTAGTCTAGTTTTTCTCCTATGGAAAGCTAACTGGGAAAAGCAGCCAGTCTTGAAAGTAAAGTTCAAAACTTTAAAAAGGAATTCCTGAATATGCACTTTTTGGGGACACAAATTGGGTTCAGCTAATATATATGTAGCAGCACTTGAAAGACAGAATGTGAGTGGGTGATGGAGAAACATCTTAGATTACCTCATGGGATGGGAAGTTACCTGGCTAGCTAAAGAGCAATTGCATTGGTCGAGTTTAACCCAAGAACTGTACTTGTTCTTATCTTTTGCCATCCTATTTCCAAGACTGTAATTCAGATCTTGATCTTGCTTTGACAGAATATATCTGCAGTATTTTTCACTCTCAGGTGCCTCTGTTAGAGTCAAGTCCAAATGCAGTTGGTCAATTATTTGTTCAGACTTTTTTTGGATGAGATAAATCTTTTCTAACTGGTGAATGAAGATGGCCACAGGGAATCATGTATAACCATTTACTATGACACATTGAAAGGATGTAAAAGTTAGAGGGTGCCTCTTGCAATACGGAGGATATGGTGGCCAGCTCCTCAGTAATCCCAAATCTTTTCTTGTAGAAGGAAAGAATCTCAAGGCAAAGACATCACTTACAGCTCCCTGGGTCATTGTATTGACCCTGAGTCATCTGAACACTACTCAGTATAGAGAAAGAGAAGGAACAGTGGTTTTTTTCCCCTTAAAGACTATGAGAAGGGTCAGCAAAGTAAAGCAAGACCCTTGTTTCAACTCCTTTGGGACAAGAAGAAACACTAGCTAGCATTGTTTATATTTGAATATATCCCAGAATCTAGTTTAATTTGTTCTTTCAAAATATATCACCAGTATGACTGACTAAATAAAACTGTGCTGCTCACAGGCATGGAGTGTGGCTTGCTGAATAATCTCTAGCACTTCTTTTGCCAGTAAGTAGCATGAGGGATCAACATAAAAAAGACCAAGCCACAAATATGTGATGAGTCTTCTAGGCACAGCGACAAACATATACACCCACTGATGAGCAACGAACTTCTTATTTCTCAGAAAACACAGCAGCCAAGTTTAAAGGTTAGAAATTCAAATACATTCATGTATAAATATGCCAAACCTACAGGATAGACTATTTACAATGTAGTAACTCCTGCATAAATATATTTGAGTGCTCCGATTTCCTCAGATTGTCTGTAGTTGTAAAACTCTATGCGTCCTGGGGATGAACAGACTCTTCATCATGCTTTTAAAAACCAACACTGAGCCCAATACTGAGCCCTGTGGACCACCACTCACCACTGGCCTCCTCTTGAACACTGAGCTATTGACCACAACTCTTTCAGTGCAACCATCCATCCAATTCCTTATCTGCTGAGTGGTACAACCATCAAATCCATGTCTCTCCCGTTTAGAGACATGAATGTCATATGGGAAAGTGTCAAATGCTTTGCGCTATTCCAGGTAGATGATGTTGGTTACTCTTCCCTTATTTTCTTATCGTAGAAGGGCACCAAATTAGTCAGGCATGATTTGCCCTTACTGGAGCCATGTTGGCTGTTACCAATTACCTCCTTATTTCCCATGTGCCTCAGCAGAGTTTCCAGGAGGATCTGCTCCATGATCTTGCTGGGTACAGAGGTGAGACTGATCCTACTGTAGTTCTGCAGGTCTTCCTTTTTTCTTTTTTAAAAAATGGGAGTTATGTTTCCCCTTTTCCATTGGGAATTTCACTGGACTACTGTGACTTCTCCTTCCAGAGAGTGCTCACATTCTCCCTAGCCTTCCTTTTATCACTGAAATACCTATAGAAGCTTTATATGTTACCCTTCATATATTCAGAGCTTTAGCTTTCCTAACCCAATCCCTGGTTGCTCGGAAAATTTCTCTATATTCCTCTCAGGCTATCTGCCCTTACTTCCACCCTCTGCAGGCTTCCTTTTTTGTTCTTAAGTTTGTCCAGGAGTTCCTTCTTCATCCATGCGGGCCTCCTGGTGTTTTTGCCCAATTTCCTCTTTGTTGGGATGCATTGTTTCTGAACATGGAGGAGGTGATCTTAGAATATCAACTAGCTCTCTTGGTCCCCTCTTCCCTCCAGCATTTTATCCCATGGTACCCTACCAAGCAGATCCCTGAAGAGGCCAAAATCTGCTCTTCTGAAGTCCATGCTAGTGAGTTTGTTGTGCACCCTCCTTGCTGCCCTAAGGATCTTGAGCTCACCATTTTATGATCATTGCATCCAAGTCTTCCCTTGAACTTCACATTCTCCACCAGCCCTTCCTTGTTGGTTAGAGAAGATTCAGCATAGCACCTCTCCTCTTTGGTTCTTCTGTCACTTAAAGAAGGAAGTTATCATCAACAGGTTTCCTCTACAGGTTTTCATACCTCACCATTTTCAGGTTTCTTTCCAGAACAGTTGGCTCAGGAGATAAGAGGGAAAACACAGGGACTTTTTTCCCCCCACTCTGTTAACTTCTTATCTTTCTTGCCTTTCCTCCTCAACTTACCTCTACCTTAGAGCTCTGCACTAAGCTGTTTTCAGCTGGATAACACTGTGGAAGATACAAGGAGCTGTCTTTAGTGACTTTTTTTCTAGAAGGACAAAATGTCTGCAAAAACTGAATAGACCCTTCCATGGCAGTTGCATCTAGGCATCAAAATTCACAGGTAGCTTTGCACAAGTCAAAACAAGGAAACATCTCTCCCACAGTCCCACCAAGACCTCCTTGTTCTTTAGCTGTTGCATGCTTCTTTGTGCTTTCATGAGTAACAATAACAGAAGTGGCAAATGCCAAAAATCACATTGTTTAATACCTTTTTATACCATGGGATGTCAATACCAGGGGTAATATTGGTTTCAGGCAGATGAACAAAACTTTAGGCATTGAAATCTGGTTAACGGACCCCAGTTCTGGTAAAAAAACTTGGGGAAAAGAATTGAGTATTTTTCACAGGTGATGGAAAAATCAAGTTGAAGTCCTTGCCAGTGCTGTCAGAACAACTGATGGCAAGTTGCGTCTATGGTTGAAGTCACCTGAAAGTCACAATTTACTTGAGATAGCTGGAAGTGTGAGGACCTGTATTTACCTGTTAGTGATCAGATTCTGTTTCTACTTTGCTTATTTCTTGGACTGGACTATTAAGAGCCCGCGCTTAGGCAATAAAAGCTGAAACAAACACAGTGGAACTCAGAGTCACTGACTTGTTTGCATTGGTCCTCAAGGGACAATATGTAATACATATCATTTCAGGTGTCCGTATTTAAAGGATGATTCTTCTGTGTTGCCCAGAGGCATGTGATACTGGGACAAATCCCTTATGGAAAAGGCGGATGCCTCAGTTCATTTACAATTTGAGCAACCCACCAGGATCATGCTGGAAGTGTTACTGGGACAAATCCCTTCTGTCTCTTTAGAGAATTATTAAAGTTTTCAGAAACTTGTATGCATACAAACAAATTTTATTACATAAATTCATGTTGGGGTAAAGGTTTGATAGTAGCTGGTGATAAGATGGAAACTGGTATTGTGTTGATGGATGTAATCTACAGATGGTATACATTTATAAACTTTCCGTACATGCTGTAAGTTTTGTCAGATAGTGCTATAATAATCCTGTTGAAGATATTTTTTGTCTGTCGTTATGTTAACTTTGTGTCTTGAGATTAACACATACCTGGCAAAGCACTTTCCCTTTTTTGTCCTTCTCATGCAGAAGGAAATCACTGTAACACACTCAGCTCTCAGGTAGTTTGATTCATTTTAATAAATACTCCAATTGCTGTTGATTCCTCTATGTTCTGGTTGATACTTTGAAATGTATTGTCCACTATTCTATTTCTTTTGACAGCTTTTGTCCACAGTTTTTGCCAGCTATTTTGAACCCTCTGGGAGGCTTTGTCTGCTGAAGCAGCGTCACTTTTTTGCCAACATGTCTTCAGATGAATGGGAAACAGTTTTTGTAGCTGTTGTTTTATATTTTTCTTTCTTTATAGTTGACTTTATTGCTCTGTTGCTTAAGGCTAGCTCTGATATAGACTCAAAGGGAACAATAAGGAACGTACACTGCTCACAGGAAAGAAAGTCACTACAAAATTGACATCTCACCTTAGTCACATCCACATGCTGGAGTTGAATCATGTTGCCTCTTTTTTGCCACTGTTACAGGTCTCTGCTGTAAAAGAAGCACACAGAAAACAACCCCACCTTTGTTGGACAGTTTAGTTCTGATATGTTCTTATCAAAGACGTCTCTCTAAAAGCATCAACATACACAGTGTTAAGTAGAGCTGAACTAATTGTGACACCATTTTCACCCTAGGAGTCTCCCCGAGAACGCTGGTAGTTGAACCTTGATAGCTTGATGACCTTTGGTGTTGCTATACAAGCCTGGGAAAAGAAGTCAACCAAGTGGGCATCTGCGATTATCAATAGTCTTCTGTCAAATTACGAATACAATTTTGCAGTTTAATGCAAAAGACTGTTTCTACTTCCTGTTAGCCTCCTGTATGTTCTGTCACTAGAGTAATACAAAAGAATACAAAAATGGGTGTGGATTTGTTGGTTTATTTATTGTGAACGTAAACGTAGCTTATCTTTGTCACTTTATTATCTATTCAGAATACAAGGGATGCCAAGTAAAGCTAAAATTAATCATCACACGAGTGTTATTCAGCATGATTGTGGTTTTTGTGCCTCAACAGCCTAGTGACACATGAAAGGAAAAACTTTAGGAGCAATCTGGAGGACAGTAAAGAAGGAGTTTCTTGGATGATTCAGTAAATTCTTCCTAAGAGGGTAAAGCATAATAGGAAAAAAGTAAGTTTTAGGCTGATTGGAGTTAACTTCTTGGAACAGCATAAGTGATAATTGTGAGGCTTGAACTAAGTTGTGAAGAGACTGTAGTGAGGTAGCGTATACCTGATGTACAATGCAGTAGAAGGCAGAGCTGAGAAAGTGACTCCAAGAGGTGTGAGAATCAGAAGAAATGATCACCAAGGATGATCACTAGCTAGGTATAGCATAAAAGCTACAGGAAATGCCTGCAGTATTTGAACTTTGGTGGGAGCCTGCAGATGGAAGAGTTGCCTTTCCACAGTTAAATATATTATGCACAGAGAAGCTGCGGCACGTAGGGATGGTATCAATGTCAGGACTAGAGGACTGTTGCTCCATTTATACCCAACGTACGATAGAGTACGATGACAGTACGCATGGCTATTGAGAGATAATGTAGTGATGAAGGTTTGCAGAAAAATGTTAATGGATCTTTCATAGCCACGTTAAGCCTAATATGAAACCATTTATTATATCAGATAGACAATATTGTATTTAGAATTACATAAGATAGGTGTAAGAATTAAGGCAGAACTTTGAACAGTCTCCAGGAGGAAGATAGCTATATTTGTGATTATAAATGACAGAAGTCATATCTAAGGTAAAAGGAAAATGGAAGAGGACCCTTAAAATCTGGAAAAGACAGATCTTCTAAAGGACATAAGGAATATGCGGGGCACAGGGACATAAAGCTGTATAAATAAATTACTTTTGAGTAAAAAAAAGTAAAGAGTAAAAAAAAGAATATGACTTCTCATGGGTTCAAAAAGAAAATTTTCAGTGAAATATACTCACCTTTTACACTGTAGTTTTTGTTTGTTTCTTGTGATCCAAAACAATATTTTCTTTGGATAAATTTTTGACAGTTAAAAAAATGAAATATATTTACAGATTCAACTTGTTCCATGAAAGATTGACTGTTTCATTCTGAAATTATTTTAATAAATAATGTTGACCTGTTCCAGAAAATATCAGCCAAAAAGCCCTTGATACAAGCTTGCAAATATTTTTCCCTGCTCTGATTGAAGACAAAATAAGGAAACCAGGGCCGTATTAGGAGACTATACATTGCATGAGGCTGTGGCATGGAGGAAGAGGAAGCTGTATACAAACTGGATAATTTCTTTTCTTTACTAGTAGGCATATTCACACAAACAATTGGTTATCAGTGAATACATTGCTTCTTTGATGCTGTGTGGATAAACCGTATTGACTTTTTCAAAGGAAATTTAGGCTTTCATTGTCAGAAAGGGCATTAAGAATTATTTTTATTTGCAAGTCCCTACCATGTTTAACAAAAACATTATTTTCCAGTTGGAATATCCAAATTATCAACTGTTTTGTGCCCCAAGTGCTAATTGAAGACACAAGCGGCCCAATTCAAATTATTTCTCAGACTTCACAAAAAAAAGGGGGATAGGTGTAGTGGTGGGACTGGAACCTCCTTTCCCGAAATGTAACAATTTCATTGCCAAGCTGTCTGGATTCTTTTGGGGTCTATTGCCTAGCTTCTATTAAAACAAACAAACAAGTAAACAAACAAACCAACCTCAGAAAAGTTTTGATTTCTTTGGCAGTTTATTTTAATCCATTTCAATCTAAAAGCTATTTCTGCCCAACTTGATGTATAGTGTTAAACCTGAAAGTTGCAGAGTGCTAGAAGCTGTGTATCCTAGGTAGCAACAGGATAGGATGTTTTATTTACATGGTTTTGTACACTAAACATTATCTCTTTACACTTCTACTATAATGAATATGGTGAGAAAGACATTGAAAAGAGGAGATTTTGGAATACAAACTAATAACTGCATCTGAAAATTTGTCTGCTTATGTCAGCATACTATACATGTTGGAAGAAAATGAACTGTATGCAAGTTCCTGGATTGTTTCCATTTCCTTGTTCAAACTGGCTTGTGAACTTTGGTTTTATTTGTAGTGTTAATGGAAGAATGTAAATGTTGCAGTACTACAAGGATCCAGTGGAATCTTGTTAATTGAGAGCCAAGAAAACAACTAAATTCTTACAGTGAGACAGCGAAAATTCCAGTTCTTAATAGCTCTCTCACAAATCCTTTTTTAATTTAACTTTTATTGAAATATTTTAGTGGGAGAGATTAAAAAGTCACAGGGGAAATAATTAATGGAACCAGAAAGGTAGATGTCTCCGTAGAAAGGAATAGCATTAGAGGAATTTCATATGTAGCTCCAGGGTTCACCCCTCTCTTGGGAAAGTGCATCCTATGCACCTTTATTTAACCCATTTAAAACTGCTGTTGTTAGCTTGTTTCAACCTCATTCTCCAGACAACCAATGGTTTAATAATCTTTAAAATGAGTTAATCCAATATGTTTGGCTAAGATATGAAAGGTAAATATCTATTTAGTTGTGCTAAAATTGTTTTGATTTACTGGCAATGTCCCTGTTCATAAATTGAAAAAGGTATAGATCTGGGCATGAGACTTTACAGTAAAAGTGATAGATGGTCCCTTGCAGCTTTTGGCCCTGGCTGAGCACAACTAGCCAGACCAGCTCCAGGGCAGAACTCTCACTCAGCAGTTTCAATGCTGCTACACATTTGGAATCTGCAAATATTGATGTTGACCATCTGGGCTTTTGATCCTTTGGGCCAGGGATTTAGTCCTGGCACTGCTTACTTTGCTAATATCAATATAGCCATATATTGCATTACTCACAGGACAACCAAAGCTCAGCAAGGATGCAAACAAGGGAGCTAGCCTGGAAAGAGCCTGTGGGGAAACGGAAAGCCATCGTCTTTGAGGAACTTGACTTTTGGTTACTGAATAAATAACCAAACAACAAAACAACAAAAAAGGCAGTGAATTTTGAACACTAAACTCTCAGTAGGAGAACTGATTGCTCTAAAGATCGTCAACGGGTTAACCCAAGCTTTAAAGGAAGTGAAAGACAAAAACCCTATTATCAAGGAAGGGTTCATGTGGTAACTCGCAACTCTTGATGGAAAACGTGTTTTCAGTGTAATCTCTACGTATTGACTTTCGCAAGAAGCGCAGCAGACCAAACACTGGGGCTGATTTTCTTGATGATATATATAGTGACATCAATAGAAGATTCAGAAAGGCTGTATGTTCAGACTCAGCATCAAAAAATATTACAAAACTGCTGCCTTTGCAGTGTTCACAGTGAAAGAGGAAACGAATGAATTTAAAATTACATGAGATGCAGAAAATAAATTTGAAAATAAAGGGATTATGTATGATGCAGAAGGATAAAGAATGTTGCTTTAGAGGCAGGAGCCGAGGAGGACCAACTTTTCTTCTTGAGATGGTTTACAGGCTGAAGAATGACCTGAAGAACTGGTCCCTAGAGGAGCTGGTCAGATAATGATGAAAATTTATGTTCATTTTTGTAAGTCAGGCTTTTTTTCAATTTGTGCTCATAATTTCTCACTACTAAACACAAGCATACTTATATAGAATCACAGAATCATTGAATTGTAGAACGTCTTGAGTTGGAAGGGATCTACAAGGATCATCAACTCCAACTCCTGTCCCTGCATAGGATAATCCCAAAATTTACACCATATGTCTGAGGGCACTGTCCAAATGCTTCTTGAATACTGTCAGGCTTGGTGCCGTGACTGCTTCCCTGAGGAGCTGTGCCAGTGCTCCATCACCCTCTGGGTGAAGAACCTTTTTCTAATTTGTAGCCTAAATCTCTCCTGACACATCTTCTGTCATTCCCTTGGGTCCTATCATTGATGTCCAGAGAGAAGAGTTCTGCGACTGCTCCTTGTCCTTCCCTTGTGAGGGAGCAGTAAACTGTGATGGGGTCTCCCCTCAGTCTCGTCTTCTTCAGGCTGAACAGACCAAGTGACTTTAGCCACTCCTCATATGGCTTCCCATCTAAACCCTTCACCAGCCTTGTGGCCTCCTCTGGACACTGTCTAGTAGCTTGATATCCCTTTTTATACTGTGGCACCCAAAACTGCACACAGTACGTAAGGTGGGGCTGCACCAGTGCAGAGTAGCGCAGGACAATCACCTCCCTCAACCAGCTGGCAATGCTTTTCTTGATTATATTAGATTTATGTTATATTAATAAGTTGTACTAAAATTATGTGATATGCAGTTTGGTATCAAACATTGTACATTCTCAGTCTTGGCTTATAAAACTTGGGATGTAAATCTACATTTACTTTTTATTGTCTTTTTTTTTCTTATTTTCCTTCAAGCCTGGAAGAATCAGTAACCTTGGAATTTAAACTTAAAACATCTCCAAATGACATAATTATTAACAAAGTCTTCTTCCTATTTTGAGCCAAATGGTGTGAATCAACATAGCACCACTGAACTGAGATTTTTACACAAGCTGCTGATAATAAATAAGTGGCTAATAGGGGACAGAAACTTCAGAAGGGACTTCCAAGTACATTAAACTCTGGCCCCCTAAATTACAGACACTTTCAGAGTAGAAATTTGCACCAAAGAGCTCCCCAGAATGTTTGCTCTGCACATCTCGCTTCACTAAATGACTCTCTCTTCTCAAATTGGAAACCTGGCATTCATAGTAAAATGCTCAGTGTCTGGGAGAGATGTCAAAGGGAGAAATCAAGGCCATTGTAGGCATTGCAGGGTGCTTTGATATCAAGAGACTTGAAAGGTGAAATTCCCAGCTGTTCACAGAAAGCAGGTCGTAACTTTCAATGTTAAATGGGCTCTCCCCTTTTTTTCCAGAAGGACTATATTTGCTCACCTTTCCAAAGAAATATTAACTTTGTAGGCGGCCAGGGTCTGGACCTTTTTAACTCCTTCTATTTCCCATCATTCCTCACCTCTTCCCCGAAAGAGAAAACACCAGACCTTGAAAGGTTGTAATAAGACCTTCACTTTTTTTTTTTTTCCAGAAGTAGCAGCCACTGTGTTCCTGTTATATCAATGTCCATCTTTTCACTATTAACACTTATCCTCTTAAGCAAGATAAAACTACAGCATCGATAGCTGAGCTTCTTTAAAGAGAAATGCTCAAAATAAGCCAGTGAGATATTTCAAACACTGCTGCTGAAACCTCTGAAGGAAAATTTGCTTCATGACTTGGAATAAACACGCCTATGCTTCGATCCTGTCAGATAATTTTGTAGTCTTTTCCCCCATCTGTGTATATTTGCAAAATCAGTGGCTCTTCTTCTTTTTTTCCAAATGATGATAGAACAAATCTAAAAACTATCCTTTTCAGAGAAGACTCACCTCTCTGTAGTCCTTCAGAAAGGATATATTGAGTGTATTTTCTTGCTTTTTACTAATTTCCACACTGAAGTTAAGGATTTACCTTTTGCACTGAATACTTGTTATCTCCATATGTCTTATTTAAATCTGGCTTTCTAATTGAATATATAAATAGCCCCTGGTTATCTAAGGATTATCAGTCATTCATTGATGTTGGAACATATTTTAACTAACCTCAGCAGTGCAGCATTTAAAAATAAATACATGAAATCGAATGAAAGAATGGATTATTGACCAGCTGCACATTCATCCTGCAAGGCTG
This sequence comes from Neomorphus geoffroyi, assembly GCA_033558235.1. Classification (NCBI taxonomy): domain Eukaryota; kingdom Metazoa; phylum Chordata; class Aves; order Cuculiformes; family Neomorphidae; genus Neomorphus; species Neomorphus geoffroyi. The sequence continues at coordinate 113,133,074 of JAUMJM010000005.1, read as the reverse complement.
AATCAAACAGGAACCATTTATCACTTCGGTTTGATGAGTTTACCCGTGTCTTTAGATGATAGTAGAATAAATAACTCCAAGAGTCAAAAATGTCCCTCAGAAATGCCACTCATTGCATCAATCTAGGAATTAATCTGGGATTTAATCTGGGAATACTTGAATAATAGCAATTGTCTAGATTTTGTAGTTTGCATCATGATTTCTTTTGAAGGCAATGTGAATTGCTACTCTCATTGTAGTGAAAAAGATTTGTGTATGTTGGAGGCTTATCTTAACTCTTGTATACCCTATGTGCAACTATCTACAAATATTCTTAGCTTCTATCCTGAAAAAAAGATGTTGTAGAATAAAAGAGATCGTATCATTTAACCTAATCTAACTTGCTGTTGTTACTGGACAAATCTAATGAGATCCATCAGGAGGTGTTTTCCCTCTCTGCTCCCACTGAAAGAGCCTTCCAAAGCCCTATTCCTTTAGAAACCTTTGTCTCACCTCTGGTTGGAGTTTATTAATGGTCACTTTATAACCAGTCTCCACACTGTCTCTACATCTGAATAGTCCCTTTTCTCCTCCTTCTGTTTACCTTTTGATGCATTAATAGAAAGCTTTAATATCCACTTTAAGCCTTCATTCCTCTGGGTGTATAAGCTAGCCTTCCTTTAGACTTCTTTACTAAAATCAGCTCTCCACTTCCTTGATCATATTAGAAATCTTTCTCTGTATCTGTTCCAAATTGAATTAATTTTCGTTGCCCCTAGGAAATTATGGCTATACAGAGTATAAGGAGTAAGGTTTTACTGGGGTCTTATAAAGGAGGCTGATACTTTAAAACATCTGCTGATGCATTATCTACCCCAGTCTAGTTAATGTCTTCTTGTAAAATATGAATGTATTGGCTGATACTACTTTAAAAAAAAATGTGAGCCCAAATTCTTACAATATTTGTGTGTGTCTGTGGTGGTTAGAGAGGCAGGAAGGGTTTAAATAATCTTTTGATGAAAAAGGCAGTGAGCTCCTCTTTAGTAATTTGCCTTCACTGGTGCAAGAATATATTTAACAAGAGGAATTTATTCTGTATTCCTGGAAAATTCTCTAAGTGAAATTCAGATTCTGACTTTTTGTCATTACAGATCCTGTTGTATTATAAGAAGAGAAGCATCCACAACCCAGGTTGCTAAGTTCTGGACTAGTTTATATATTGCAGTGAAAGAAAGGAAGCAAAAACTCTTGAGTTTTCCAAACTGAAGTGGCATCTGTGGCAGTAGAAAGAAATAATGCATAAATAAATGAATGTCATCAGTATATGCTGACAGCGCCTACATCTGTTTTGGCATTAGAATTAAAGGAAGCTGCAGAAATGTTCAAGCTAATGGATAATTCTGGTTCAAACATGCTTAGTAGGTAATCACTTTTTGGTTTGCTTCATGACTTTCGGAGGTTTGTGGAAGTCATTTTCCTTGTATTTCCTACAGTGAGGACCATCAGGTGATGCTCCTGGTTATTTTTATCATGGTATTTCCTTTTCAGTCTTCTAAAAAATGTTTTCTTTGTATAGGAAAGAGTGGCCAGTGACCCACCTCTCTGGCAGGCTGCACACACCACTGACCCACAAGACGTAGTTTTTAACTACTTATAAATTGGAAAGCTTTAATTCATCTGTCTCTAAATCCGGGCACTCCTTGGTTACAGCTAAGGCTTTCTCCACAAAGAGGATTTCCTAGGCAGTTCAATGGAATCTGGTTCCAGCAACTTTCAGAGCATGGCAGTAAACATTAAAAAATAGCTCTTTGCCAGCTGAATCAAAACCCCGCAAAGCTCTGGGTGAGGAAAGTATGCACAAATAGCCCATCTTTTACAACAGGGACATCACCTTTATGCCAGATATTGCCCTTCTCTTGGAGATCTCCTGATTCTGTGTTGACAGCAAACAAAAGACATATTTTTATTTTGTGGCCTGCCAGGCACTGCTTTATACTCTGACACTGGAAAAAGTCCCAGCATTATTGCTGCTACCTGGAGCCTTGTTGAACCTCATTTAAACAACTCCTTGATCTCTTTTCATGAGTCTTCCTCTTGGATCTGTCTTTCCAGAGCAGGCTCTCCTTCCAGTAGGCAGCATAAGCACCAAGGTATCCTTGTTTGCAGTGGCTTTTTGTCCTGTCACCCTGTTACGTGCTGTGCTCCAGTAGCAGGCAGAAACACAGGTGCTTCTGCTTGCCTTTTACCTCACCAACCTCCTGGCTCCAAAGTGGAGCTGCTACTTTGCCAATGATTAACTAAGATGTTTTTTGTTTTCACTGTAGACCTGTGAATGCTGAACAGAGACCAAAATTTTATAAGCTTTCTTTCCTTTCTGTCGTCAAAATGACTGGGCTGAAATTTATAAAGACCCTGTAATTGGCTAAATGTCAGGTGTCCTCTCTGAATCTTTTTTGAGGTTCCAAAGGCAATTCTGAGATTAAGCAAAAGTTAACCAACTCTTATGGGCGTTCACATTTAAACAACTGCTGCTTACATTCTCCTTAGTACTTCATAATTCGTAATTCAAAAAAGAACTGGAATATTTTTAGGCTCCCAGCACCAGAGGGTAAGATCTTGTCTGGCGGAAGATGTATCAAGGTTGTCAGGTGCTAGTAACCTTTATAGGTAACCCTAGGTCTCAGGTTGGCCCGGCTGCCTTGCAGTGCTTCTTTGCTGAGGTGTTTCATTCTTTCTATTATGGGAATTCATTTCTGAGAAATGAAAAATCAAACAAAAATCAAACTGTGCCCTGAGAAGACATGATGAGAGGAGAAAGGGATGTGAATTCATGCTGCCAGACTTCAGAAATTGAAATGTGGTGCTGGAGTTAGGTTCGTCACACCAGGCCCCCCGTACTGTCCATGTAGAATAGAAGTGCTAGTCTGTCTCCTCTGAATATAGTGGTATTGAAAATTAGACTCCTCAGTTTGCTACCTAAAATTAGGATGGTGCCTTTGCATCCCTTTCCCTTTTATCAGGCAGGGGGTGTGCCTTCAGTGCAAAGCTGTGTTAGTTTCACCTGAGAGAGGGTGACCACAACAGGAATCAAATTTAAAGCTGTAAATGGATCACAGTAGGACCAAAAGAGTTATTTTAATGAAAACTGCAATGTATGTTGCTTAGTAGGCCAGCCAGCTCATGGGTAAAGATTAGAAATGCCACCATAGGTAGGAGATACCTATTTATACATGGACAAAAAATGCAAAAATAACAAGATACACAACTGTAAAGTGTGTGCATATTCTAAAAGCTAAATTTATGTATTTTTTCTTGTTCTATTTTCAATTTCATTTATGCATTCAATTGTGTGACACACAAGTTAAACGCACAGACGTGGGATGTTTTTGAACAAGCAATTCTATTTCTATATGTCTACAGGATAAGTCCTTCCTCCACCTCCTGGCAGGAGGAACATAACGACTGTGACCAGGTGCAGGGACTGCGCATTTGCTGGCATCTTCATCTCCTCTGGTTCCAGTGGGAGAGGTCCCTGATGGGTCATCTCAAGGGAACAAGCTGGTGGTCAGTGGCACTGACCTTGTGGATGCTCAGGGCTTCATAAGTGTCGCCCACTCCCGTGCCCGGAAGAAATCCCATCAGAAAGTAGTTTTTGGGAAGAGCTTGTCAAATGCAGTGACGGTATTCACCTTATCCAGAGAAATGTCTGGTCCGTCCAGCCAGAAATCCTCCTCCTCGTTCTTGTCAACGCTGCTGGAGCTTTCGCTGTCCCAGTCGGCGCTGTTCTACCTGGGCAGCCAGGAGTTTCCAAAGCTCACCAAGAGGATTTTGGCTGTCACCCAGAACCATCACTCGTGGCAGGCAGCGAGGAGTATACATGCCTGGGTGACCCCGTGTGCCTCCTGGCTCCTCTGCTTCATTTTCTCCATCAGCCAGTTTTGTTGCTCCTCATGTTGTTTCAGGAGGTCTTGCATAGGTGCATCAATCTGATCACCCACCTTGACCACACACTTCATGATGCCCAGCACCATCAGGATGTGCCTGATGCCCAAAGCCATGGTCTGGAGAAGAATGGTGAACAGGGGCTCAGTGGGTCTGGATGGGAGGGAGGTGGCGACTGGGGCAGCAGGGACAGGAGATGCAGGAGGCCAAGGATGGCTGGGAGAGGCGATCATGGGGTGAGAAGGGAGAGGAGAGGAGGCTCCCATTGTCCCTGGGACACCTCCCTGATGGGGGCACATCCCTGCAACGGAAACGGAGCTGGGGAAGGATTTGGAGAACAAGTCTTATGAGAAACATTTGAGGGACCTGGGGTTGTTTAGCCTGGGGAAGAGGAGGCTGAGGGGAGACCTCATCACTGTCTACAACTGCCTGAAAGTTGCCCTTTCATATTGTACCTTTTGAAATAGTAGCTTCCGCTGCTGTTTGTGTGGATTTGTTCCTGACTTCTCACGGTGTACAAGGCACCTGTCTGGCTCAATTTCGTTGAAAAAAGAAGTGTAAAATACTTAGATTTATACTCTGTCACAAGAGAAAGAAAACAAATACTATTTTTATTAGTAGGCAGCTTGCTCTTCCAGTGCAGCGGTTCATGCTTTCTGGTGTGGCTGCTGTCTGCTGTCAGCCCTTCCAACAGTGATTCAGGATCTCTTAGTAACTGCAGGGATGGGTTTGAGATTTCTGCTGGCTAGTTCATCAGAGTTGAAAGATTTTACTTGGCTAAGGCCAAAGCACTTTAAAAAATCAGAAATGTAAGATGATGAAAGAAATCTAAGCAGTATGCTTTGAATTAATCAGAATTCAGAAGCAAAGATGGGAGAAACATGCATGCTGTGTGTAACGGCACTGTCAAAATCTTGCAGCAGGTGTAAGCCTGGGCAAAGTTTAACCTACTATGTTGTCAAAGCAATATTTTCTTGTAGTTGATAAACAAAGAAACAAAATCTTTGCTTCTAAAAATACTACAACTTTTTTTACTGTATAATGCATCTGGATAGTTAGGACAATTTTTAAGAAAAAATATTAGCTGTGACTAGAATAATTTGGAGTTGAAGAACTGATCTGTAATCTGGATTCAGTCTCCAGTGGAAATTCGTCTAGTGAGTCTTGGCTTCTCTTAGGGGAGACAGGAGGACTGTTAGATTTTAGCAGCTTGGGAGAAAATGGAGACAAATGCATCCCATAATGGTTAGGTGAATGAAAGAGATACAAAGGCTTTTACAACTACTAAGATGTTATCCTTAATAACATCGAAAGAAAATAAATGTTGGAAAAAACCCTGAAGAAAATGAAGGCCCACAGGGCACTATTTCTTTCCAGACTCGAGCAATGCTTAAGAAAACCAAAAGTTCTGGCCATTAGGAAAAGTCTGAAGGATATAGATAAGTTTGGCTCCTTGTGCCTATAACTATCAAGAATTGGAAAGACTCTCCTTACAGCTGAGGCATTTGTTGGTGTGGAACAATAGTAAGCACAGGTGTTTCTGCAGTTTCAACGGACTGAGCATGGTCCAGTGTGTGTCTGTTTGGCTTCATGGTCCACTAGTTTGGACGTTAGCAATAAGGTCTAGAATCTAGAAATACAGTATTTGATGATGGAATCACTTTTGCACTTAGGGACAACTTTTAAACTTTGTATTTTCTGTGAGATAGAGTATACCTGCTTCATATTTACAGTAAATAATTTATTAATAAAGAGTTATGTAAGTATTTTCTAGTAAACTTTATTGATTTTAAATCTACATAAAAATTATTGCTTTAAGCAGAGTTCTGTGACTTCTCTAAAGTTTTATTTCCTTAAGCTAGCAAGCAGATAGATGAGTAGTTACTGCATGGATGTAGTTCGCCGTCCTAATTCTATTGACTATTTTTTATTATGCATAATAAAATTAAAGATACAGTAAGAGGAACATAAAAACATTAAAACTTCTCAACGCTATCTCTACTATGTCCAGAAAGAAGATGTTATGTTCTGAAATTTAAACCCTCAAATGCCAAAGACACTTTGAGAAACATTACCAACCTTAAGAGTTGTTGCTTCAATAGTAATTCAGGTTTTGTAATAAGTGACAATGGAGCTGTAGGCAGATGCTTTGCAAACTTCAGCAGATATTCAACAAGACAGGTCCTTGGAAAGAAAAGGATTGACACATTTATTAAAGTATGTGCTAGTACCTTGATTTTAAGCCCAAGACGAATCCTACGATTGCCATAATCTCACTTTTAAGAATTTAAAAGAGGACTATGCCAAATATTTACCCAACCATAGCTCTTTTAGAAATAAAACTAATACTTATTGGAAGATGAGTAGGGCGTCTTATCTGTAGTGAATTATTTTTATCATAGTTTTGTCATTTTTGTTACCTATTTTAGCTTCCTTCCTTCTGCATTTATAAAGCAAAGCGTAAAAGGGAGCAAAATAAGTTTTTAAAAGACTGAACTTGTGTTTTGAGGGATTCTAGACTGCGATCAGGAATAGGTGAAAACAGCATCACAGCAAATAAAGAAAATCTGTGAAGCGTTTGCATACGGCTTTTATTTATATGCTCAGAGATATCTAATTAACATGCTCATCATAAAAAAAAAAGTAAAATGGTCAGATGTTATTTTAAAGGCTATCAGGGGTCTTCTAAATGAACTAATATTTTAAATCTTTTCCTTCTAACTTTTAGCCAGTTAGCCTCCCACCCATAAATCCTGACCTGAGAATGTTTTAGGGTGTTTTGCCTGATCAACCCAAAACGTCCGCACTGTCTGAATCTGAAGTCAACAGCTTCAGGGCTATAATGACACCGAGAAATATACCTTTAATTATACAGGCCTAGGAGCATTTTACCGTCCTCATTAACAAAGTTACTTAAATATTGCTTGAGAAATTGACTACAAAAAATAAAGAGTGAACACTCATACATCATGCTTAAGTTTGTATATGACATTTCAAAAATTCATGCAGTATCATGGAAGGTCTTAATGACCTCTAATGTTATCACTATGGTATTTCTACTGTCTCACTGCTAATTGCTCTGCAATGTCTACAAATAATGACCATCCTGTAGTCTTGCAGTCATTATTTAAATTTTTCTTCTTGTGTTTTATCCTATATAACAACAAAAAAAGTCTGTTTACAGTAACTATATTTTTATTATCCTTGTTTAAGATAACTTTATGAGTTTCCCTCCTGTCTGCTGCAAGTTCTTTGTTACTTGCATTCAACAGTTGTAACGTCCCACAATATAAAGGTGAATACATTTCTATGTAAACCATACACAAATTTATTTTCACTAGATTTTAATCTGACATTTGTCCTTCAGAGGTTGGTTCAGTGAAACACAGCTGGATAGTGTAGATGGGGGAAAAATGTGTTCAAACTCTGAGGTGGCTGGTATAATATTGATCCACAGTTTGCCTGTACCAGAAAAGAATGTAGTTCCTTCACTTATTTCCTGTGAGTTGGTATGAAGATGTACTTGATTGATATCTTAACATTCAATACACACTGTTGCTAAACTCCCGTTTTATACTTCAAAGTTCTGTCATTTCCTGGGCTTTATTATGAATGATTTATGGAACATTCTGTTAAAGTAAACATTGATAGCATCAGGTAGTCCTTTCAGGACAAAAGATGATGATCTTATTTCTTTTAAAAATAGATGGAAATAATAAGAAGAGAGTATTTTCACCAAATGTAAACTGAATTTCTTTCTTTATGCATCAAGTTTATTTATGTCTAGAATATATTGAAATACAAATATTATATAGAGAAAAAATGATAGTATGTTAGATGTTATGGACTTTTGCCTATATTTCTGGAAGGCAAAGTATCTTATAGATACAGTTAATATGCATCAGCTAACACTTTTAATAACACCTGTATGGAGAATCTGGAAGGGTGCTACCGTGAAGTAAATACAACCTCAGAAAAGGATATGATCTCAATATTACAGAGATATTTATTACACTCCTCAATTACAAATGGGCTTTCTGGAGTCTTCAAAGCAAATAAATTAATTAGTGTCAGTGAACAGAATATTAAAATAGGAGAATGCTGAATTTAATTTTTAGGTCTGCTTTAGAAGATGAAAATGCCTTTGGGTATGATTGTAGGCTGTGCTTGGAGCTTACATAATTTGCACATGATGCTGTAATGAGAATATGAATGGCAGACAGAAAAGGTTCTTTATATTCTATGGAAGTTAAAAACCTAAATACAGAAATACTTAAGTTACTGTTTTGCTGGAAAAGAGGGAAAGATACTGAAAACATAGTACCCCTGCCCCCAATCCACTTCCCAAGTGCAAGATCAGTACATTTCATTGAGACGATTTATGTTTCTGCAATTGGTGAACACAGAACATTTCCTAGTTTTCTGAGGAAAAAAAACTTATCTATTTTTGTGTGTATTTATATATATGGATATACTTATATATGCATGCATGTGTGTCTCTATGCGTGTATGTTTGCTATTTTCTTTAAAATTAGATTTTTTAATATTAGATTTTAATCAGAGTTTTTAATAGTGCAGGTACCACTAATTAAATAGTAGTACTGCACAAAAAGATCATCTGGGGATCATAAGCCAAAGAAGAGTTAATGACTTGCTGTTGCCAGACCTGGACATGCTAAGCTAAAATATATATCTATGGCAATATAGCCTCAGAATGAGCTATGTAATTCTTTTAACACTGCAATTGTATGACATTACATAACGTAATGCACGTAACGCTATGGCTAAGGAGGCTAAGGTCACAAATGAAGACCTGTAAGAGGAAAAGAATAAATTCCTTTCTGTACTGCTGATGGATTGTAATAATAATGAACTTGCACTGCATCACTGGAAAATTTGTTTCCCTAATATAATTGAATTACATTGCCTTTGGGGCTGTGTGGTCTCTATTATTGTACATCTTTTATAATCAGTCTGTAAACCAAAAATATGTCAGGACTGATTTAAGTAGTTTGAGCAGGGAGCTAAAGAGATGACTTCTTGAGTGCTACTCCAATTCTATCAATCTCTGGAAGTCACTCCTTTGTTTAAACAAAACTAAGTAATAAGCACAAGAATCCTATGTGTGATGGAATGATTTTTCTTAGCTGGGTTCCTCTCTTTTTTTATTTTCATGCTTTTTATTTAGAAGAACTGCTTATTTGGCTACTTCTGTTGCAGTTTTCTAGCAAGGACTGGGAAATGGCTGTTGGGTCAAGAGCAGAGAAAGTTGGAAGAAAACGTCTCTTTCACGGGACATTTGAAACTTTGAGACTAGTGGTTCCTGGTTCATCAGAGTGAGTTGCTTTTGTGGTATCCTGTATGGCACCATTTCTGTAACGTTAAAATGGGGAAAAGTTCACCTGAACGAGCCACAGAAATCATTTGACTGTGGATGAACTAAAATAAAAGTCAGGAATATCTGTAACAGACTAATTCTGTGATGGAAATGGTATGCCTTAAACCAATTGTTTTCTGGCCATGGAACTGCAGGAAGGAGGTTGGGCACTGTCTCTTCGCCAACTTCCTTACCACAACTGCGCTTGCGTGCAGAGAGGTCTTACTGCAATCCTGCCAGTAGAGGAAGCAAGGGCTGAACCATCACCAAGGACCCCAGAGACCAGTAAAACCCCCAGAGTCATTTCCAGAACTTTCCAGAAGGGGCACTGTGCAAGTGCACCAAATCCCCTTTCCCTCAAGGACTCTAATATATAAATAACACGTTGGAGACAGGGCCAGCGTGCGTCTGCCATTTTGGGAGTCTGCAGACAACTCTGTACCCAACGCTGTACCCACAGCTATCTTTCTTTCTTTTCTTTCTTTCTTTCTTTCTTTCTTTCTTTCTTTCTTTCTTTCTTTCTTTCTTTCTTTCTTTCTTTCTTTCTTTCTTTCTTTCTTTCTTTCTTTCTTTCTTTCTTTCTTTCTTTCTTTCTTTCTTTCTTTCTTTCTTTCTTTCTTTCTTTCTTTCTTTCTTTCTTTCTTTCTTTCTTTCTTTCTTTCTTTCTTTCTTTCTTTTTCTTCTCTTTTTTTTTTTCTTTCCCCCCCTTACTACATGTCTAACAAGCCAACACTTCTCTTGTTCCTGAGATTTTACCTGTGAAAATAAACTTCTTTTAAATTCATTGTTAGGTATCTCTGCAACTTAATTCAGCCCAAGGGGAAGAGAACCCACAAATTTTATGGGGAGGCCCAGGGTCTCAGATTATAGGCAGCTTCAGAATGTGTTAGTATGGCATAAAATACACTAGTTCTTGACTATAAAATGAGTTTACTTGGGACCTTTGTTCCTATCTTCTGTGGAAGGCTGAATTTTGTCCCTTTTTCATGATGCTTATGTCTTGGCAGTGCTTTGTTCAAATTAAGTCTCAGTTCACATATATTTTTCCTGTTATGCTTATTACATGCACACATATTGGTGATTATATCACCCTAAGTAGACATAGATCTTACTTTTTTTGCTATGTAAATGTTACTGTATATTATTAGGAAAAAACCTGATATTTTTAATGTAATTGATAACAGTGAGAAATATCGATTATTTTTTTCTACTAATGTATTTGTGAGGAGGGAGAATAGGAAAGCAACTCCCTTAATTCAATTTTAAACCTTAAAAAAACCCCTTCCTAGTTTCTTTCATTAGTGTCTTGTTGCTTTCTTCCCAGAGAACCTTGCTGCATGTGTAGCTGTCTATGGCTTGGAAAAGACATTTAGGACTATGTGTAATTTTTTTATTTAGATATTTTTATTTCCAGAGAGTCTGATTTTCTGTAGTTAATCCAATCTCAAGCTATATTGCTGTGCTGGCTGAGCACCGTTCAGGAGAAAAAAAAGAAAAATCTACCATTTTTAAATGTGTTACAGGGCGAAAGAGTAAAGATGAGATCATGGCAAGAAAGCAGAACTCCTTTTTGTAGCTGCCACTGTGAATAATGGAGGAGTAAATAGCATGACATCTGCAGTAAGGAGTTGATGCTGTTTGCTTTTAGAGAGGCCGCCATTCTTCTTGCTTTAACACCTTATACACTAGTATATCCTTTCTGTGTTATAGATGCAGACATATTGATTAATACATAAGAATTCAGGTAAAAGGACATTCCCTAGAACAGTAATTTTAGCCAAGTATAGGACTTCGTGGGGCTGAGGTTTGTCTTCCATGTGCTGCTGCTGTCAGCATGGAAGACAGATGGAAGATTAGCTAGCACATGGAAGATTAGCTAGCACTAAATCTGTTTTGAAACACATAAGAACTCCATGTCGCAAGGATAGGATAACTTGTAGTTTTGCTCATCATTGGTCTGTGCTTTTTGTATGGCTCCACTTAAGCCTGGATATATCAAACTTCATATCCTTTGCAAAAACAAAGCTATTTTCCAACAGTTCTTACTACTTGGGCTACTTTTGTTGTCTATATGAATATTCAGGTGTTCGTTGAATCTATCTAAATTCTTGATGACCATAAATTCTTGTGTAAATGTTAGATTGTGAAAAAGTTTTAAATTAGTTTTCAGTTAACCTAGTATTTATTTTATAGGATATCCTGTGCTACTGTAAGAGAATCTGTCTTCCCCATTATTCTCACTGTGGCAACTTCAACCAAGTTAGAAGACGATAAAATTGCCTTGAAACCTTACAATTCATGTTGTCTCTTCATAAGTGCTTTATACTCTCTCGACCCCACACGAGTTACACTGTATTTGCAGGGTCTGTGGCTACTAGATGTGGCAGTACTTGCTATTTGTTTTGAATGGTCTGTAAAAATGCAAAAGAGTTTTACTGAGTAGAGGATAAGATGCAGAATATGGTCAGAAGCCTTGCGGATGCTTCCTTTCTATCCCTGCTCTCTCTTCCCTCTTTCTTTGAGTTCATTCAGGAATGATTCAGGGCGATATAAATAATAAACTCTATTAAAATAGCAAGGGAATAATAATAAAAAAAGAGTAGATGGAGGAGAAGAGAATGAGAAACTGGAAAAGTCCAGGGATGGGAAATACTAAAACAGAACCAGAAGAAAAGAGGTAGGGACAGAAAAGGCTTTAACTATTGCAGAATAGGTGATCCCTTCCCACTTCTAGAAGGAGAAAAAGAAACAAAGCTGTTAAAAGGCTTTTCCTTCAGCTCTTTAACCTGATTCTGTTTTAAAAACTGTTTTTTAAAGTGTGTGAATAAGTTTTAAACAAAAAAGTGTTGAGGAATGTGTGTATGTTGCATTTTATTTACTTTTTTTTTTAAATAAAGCAACTGATACCAAGAATATAATAAAGCTTATTTTAACAGTTAGATATACATAAAATGCATCATCACTTTGAATTATTACTTGAGGATTTTTCACAATTTCACAATTCAATCAATTGTTAATTGTTTGTATACTAAAATAATTTCTTTTCCGAGGTCCATGAATAACAGAAATTGTGCTGCAAATTATTTAACAATGGAACTAAATGAGCAGTTCAATTGCTTGAAATTATTCTTGAATGTGTTTTGAATTTAGCAAAAATTTCTATCTAGTAGCACTCCCCTTTGTGTCAAATGGGTTAGGGGCTTGAATTCTCATCTCTAGGAGAATTTTCCAAGTGTCATGCTACAGACTATGCAAAACTGAAGAGGTGAATGCATTTATTTTATATTGGTGCTCTTTTGCTTTTTATCAGATACCAAAATATTCTTTCAGCTAATGAGATACGCTATAGTTGGACCGCTTTGTAGAGAAGCGAGGGATCTTGGATGAATTCACCTTTGCAGTTGTTGCTGCAGACCACATCCTAAGCACTGTCTTGTAGCACATTGATGGATGGGCAGCTCTCGGTGTTGTCTGTTGATGTTGTTCTGCTTCATAATATGCTTCATATTCATGGAGCAGTGACTAGGAACAGGAGTGTACTGCATTGCTGCAGCCACCAGATTATAATGTCATTCCTTTCTGTGGCTCAGTGAATGCTTAAGTACTTTGTACAAAGGTGGAACATACTTAGCAGGCGACAATGGGAACTGCCCCTCCCCCATGCCTGATGACATGGATTAAATCATTTTGAGGACGGGAAGAAATACAAACTGGGTTTTCAGCAGAACAAGATGAGTGCCTAAATCAAGTGCTCTGATTTTCATCATCAGTTCACATAATTTTGTGGACATTACCCACATCCTTCTCTTTTCTATTTCTTTCTTTTTCTATAGATACCTCAAACAGTAAATATTCAAGTTCTGCTCCGCATTTTCTCTGCCCACTTCCCCGTTAGTGTGCAAAGTTAAAAAAAAATGAAGCATTTGCTAAGTTGTGATTAGCTGTGCTAATCTTGGCCAACTACTTGCCACTGATGGTGTGGTTATTACAATTATTTGTTATTTTTATAATTGTTTGGGGAAAAATTATGAAAGACGAAAAGCTCCGATCTACAGGTTTTCTACAAGTGCATTAATGTGCTCAGGAATGTTGTAATGGGGAAGTTAATTTGTAAGGAAGTGGGGTTTGAATTTACATGCAGTTGAAGCAAATAAAGGTCAGGTGAACTGGAGACAGTGTATAAAATGAGATAAAAGGAAGGAGCTGGCAAGTAATGGTTATTTATTTATGTAAATAGCGGTTCTGCTGTTTTGTACAGGACCTGGATCTGCTTATTATTTCCTATGGCAGAAGCTAAAGTTGTCTCTTTTTCCTTCTGTTCTCAATCCCATCTTCTCTCTCTCATCTTTGTATTTTGCTTATAAATTTTTATATACTCATAGCTTGAAAGACTTTTATATAATTCTGTTTACCTGTTGTGAAACAGGTTTCTGTGCCTTATTTGAAAAGTCAGTTCCTTCTGTTACAATAGCATACAAATAATCTCCTTTAGGTGGAATTTCAGGTATTCAAATACTCTTGTGATTCTTTTACCGACCTTTATAGCCAGATTATAGCAGAATTTCAGCTAATGCCTTTGTATTAGCTGTTGAACTTGCTTCAGTCAGCTGTACTTTATTTCAGTAATTGCAGATTTTATTTAATAAACTCATTATTTTGTAGCTGTGTCCTTGTGATAGTCTTACTCTTCTATCAAATTTTTGAGATATTAATGACCGCTATTTGTCTGAGGCAATTTGTGCAGAACGTCATCGTGCCACAGTTCGCACAAAAGTGCTTAATCTTTACTAAAGTTTAAGTCCATTCGTGCCATTGGTATTATATACAAACTAAACAGTAGACTTAGTTGCTACTTCTGCTAGTTTGTAGTTGTGCCTGTGCCATACTAATTTAAAGTCACATCCAGCAGCCAGCAGTCAAGAGCGTGGTAGTTGAGGCCTTTCACTTCATTGTAGCTGTTTTTATTTTGACCAGGTTGGTAGGTAGTGGCTCAATACTGTCCTCTGAAAACAAGCCTGTATTTCATTATCTGCTGAAGTGTTTATCTGCCTAATGTGTTTTTGTTTATGAAGATGTTTCTAGAGAATTTTGCCTGATGCAGTAACTGTAAATTAAGACCATGTTAAAGGCAATATTGGGTTGAAGAATGAATTTGAGGAGTATTCAACCTACTAATAGAATTTTTATTTAGAGTTTGCTGATTTCCACTAAGTTTTGACTGCCAAATGTTCTGCTACCAGATCTAGTTTCTCCTATCTCTTTGTATGGAACAGGTCAATATGTGCATTATTACAAAAGGTTCTTAATCTCAGTTCCAATGAGTTCAAAGGTGGCCTTGTTTTGCTACATTGGGGAAAAGCTGCATCTGAGTTTATTTTTCTTTGTGAAATGTAGATGCCAGCATGTGATTTTTGTAGGATATATAGGCTTTGTAACACAGCAAAGCTAATGTTGATTTGGAAAGCTAACATCTTAAATTTTTGATACCACCTCAGCTATAATATTCCATTAACATACTTTAATTTATCCCCTTGATGCTGTTGATGACCTTCACTTACCCCGTCAAGTCTCTGAAAACCATTCAGCTCAGGGCTCATACCTTTCTGTTTCCCCTGGGAAACCTCCAACATGCATTTGGGAACTGTAAAAATAGTGTTCTTAAATTTTGCACCTAATATGGGTGAAGTATAGCATCAGTAGCAAATCCACCATCTATTTCATCAAGGTCTGGTTCCTTTCATAGGTACCTGCTTGTCATTCCATGTCACAGACTATGCTATTCTATGTTATTTTATTCTATGCAGACTTTTCATCATTTTAGAGGCTGAGTACCTCGCAACTGTTACTTTCATTCTTTCTTCCGCTATTTTTTCATGGGATGAATAGCATGTGAGGTATGGTGTATTCCTTGGGTAAAGGTTTTATTAATGTATATATATTTATTTATAAGTACACACATATATATACATAAATGGTTTTGTTAATTTTTCTTTCCTTGTTCACTGTGGTGCTAACAACATTCTTGAAAGCACTGAGGGATCATCCCCTTTAAAACTCCATAGCATTAGGAGAAGGAAGACAGAAAATGTCTAAAAGGAGAATAAAAGTGAGCACTTTGCTGCCTATCCAACCTTTTTCTCTATTCTAAATCTCTTCTTTACATATAACTGCATTTTTTGGTTTTGAAAATTGAGATTCAAGCTGTTTTATCCCCTAATGTACATTCAACAATGACAACTATGCATGAATCAGAGTTTTGAGAATTTTAGCAATGCTGTTCGAAGGTCAACCCTGCCTCCCTTTTTTATAGGGTTGTATATGTTAGTTAAGACGGAGACAGTACTGACAGTACTGATGTGACTGACTGAACTGAGTCACCAGATCTATTGTCCCTCACTACTTCAAAGTCTTTGTGAGGCTTAAGTGGTTGAGACTTTAAACATTGCAAAGGATGCTGCAAAATGGTTCTCCTGCTACCAGCACTGGTAAGAGACCTTTGT
Organism: Neomorphus geoffroyi; assembly: GCA_033558235.1. Taxonomy (NCBI): domain Eukaryota; kingdom Metazoa; phylum Chordata; class Aves; order Cuculiformes; family Neomorphidae; genus Neomorphus; species Neomorphus geoffroyi. Next base: position 113,117,276 of record JAUMJM010000005.1, on the reverse strand, counting down.
GGGTTCACACACTTGGCTTACGTCTCTGTTCCTCTGCTTTTAGGACCACCCTTCAGTGTTAATAGGAGGCAAAAATGGCTATTGTACAGCAGGTGGATATTTTTTTGCATTCTGTTTGCAGTTCTTATTTCTCCAGGAAAATTCTGTATTGATGGAAATTTTTATATCTGCTGCTGTTGGATACCTTTGAGAGGATGTGATTCAGCTAGCATGTAGTCAAGGAAGGGTTGCTGCGAGGTAGTCACCAATGAATATGGATATGAGGCTTTTGAATTGGCAGTTACCAGCAAGAAGGGCACTAAGCAAGTCTGATTCCCTTTGTTCACGTCTTTCTTCTCCGTGGGGTATGTGTGACCATCACAGTGCTATTTATTGTTCTCGCTCTTTTTGGCTATGCTAGATAAACCAATAACAGCAGCAGCTGGGGAAGAGTTAGATTTCAAAATGGGGAGAATGACAGGTGACTAGGGATAGCAGGGCAGAAATCAAACATGATAGTGAGCGCACAAAGTACTTGGAGCTGGTGCTGCATGACAGCAATCTCCTGTGGGCAAGTAAATGTTTATCAAAGTAGTAGTAGTTGTAATTTTCACGCTTTCAAATGCAGAAGGACTTTTCCTCATGGCCGAACTCCTGTTTTCATGCACATTATAAGAAATAAGAGGGCAATCAGCAAGGGTCTATCCATATAATAGATTTCAGTTAGATCCCAGCATTAGGCTATCTGTAAGTCCAGTTTCCTCCACCGTATTTTATGCAGGTCTACACCTTCTGAGGCAGTGATGCAGATAGCCACTGTGAGACCCAGCAATGTGTACATTGGTGATATCTGTTACCACAGTAAATCATTGGTTCTTACAATAGGTTGCAATTTTCTGCAGTGGAAATTAAGAATTAAACCATGCCATTTCTCTTCTGAGAGTCAGACTGGGTTATCAGTGCCACTTGCTGAATCAAGCCAACTAGCCAAGTGCTAGCAAATTATCCTTGGAAGTTATTTATACTATCACTTTGTCAAGCCTGTCAGAGAAGTCATTTATTTAGCCCTGAGTATGATAGCAACTTCTGTTTAATTTCTTTCCCTTTCTATGCAGACCTCTTACAACCTAAATTCTCTGATGGTGTTCTCCAAAATGTGCAAAAGTATCATGGACTCTTGATTAGATTCCAAGCAAGTGTGGTCTGTTTTCACCGTGAAATTTGTTGATGACATTTCTTCGTGGAATGCTGACCACTTACGTATGACAAAACAATGTATGTTTGTATTAAAAGTGTTTCTTAAACTCAGCTTTTCATCCTTCCTTGCTTATTGTTTTGAGAGGTCTTCAGTGGATCAGGAAGAAAGGCCAGTGTTCTCTTTCACTGATGTTTCAGTAAGTTGTTATTACAGGATCGGAACAATAAACAGCTTTATTTGTTGAATGTTGTCTAGAATAGTTTCAGTAAAATTGATGAAACAATTGCTTTATGTGCTGTATATTAAAAAGCCTAAGAAAAATAACTAAGCTCCTCTGCACCAGAGGCATTGTCTTTTACTTAGCTTTTTAAAGCATTTTAGAGCTTTCTCCCCCTAAAGCTATCTGTCTGTAAACAGATGCTTGGATAACTGAATTCATTATGATAAAAAAGGATGTTTGGTTCTGCTTGTTTAGCTATTGTGAACGGAAAAATAAACACTCAGTATCAGTTGATGAAGAGGAGAAATCTTAGTAAAAGATAATCTTTCTTTTGTTTGCTGTCAAATATTTGCCAGTTTCCTTTGGGATGTTTGCTTACATTTCTCTTCTTTGTTAGCAAATGGATATTCAGATTTTAAGAACCAGCCCCTCAAATATACTAAGCACCAGCTTGCCATTTGATTTCATGGGAAACTGAGAATCTAAAGGAATGCAAGGATCTTGTACTCCATAACTAGAGTACTAGAGAAGGATAAAATGAGCAGGCTGTGTTGGAGGGAGAAATGCTGACAAGAAAGCTTGAGGGAAGGAGTACTGATTTATTCCCTCTAGATTAAATGAGACGATAATGTAGTCCTTTCCTACCAGGTTAACTGACTGATTTTGTCTTTCTGGATCCTGCTCTGAGTAAAAGGTGAAAGGCAGATCTGGTTGCTAACTTTTGCATGGCTCCAAAGAAATTCTATTATCTGAAAATTCCCTCTGTTTTGTGGAAAATTTTACATTTAGTTTATCAGTTTTAGTTCTATGAATGCTTTGACATTTTTACTAGGCATAGATTTGGATGGCAAGGAGAAGAGAGGGTGGTAGCAAAGGACTGTGTTTAGAGATCTGCAAGAGACAGTAAAATTCACGTTGGGATTCTGCTGGTCACCTGGCTCGGAGCTACAGGTTGTACCTGACTTAGTGCCATGGTTTCAGGGAGCTGGATACAAGCTGCAGTTACAAGGAACTGTTAGCAAAATGGCAAGGTGGAATTTACGTGAAAAGCCAACCCATTCAGCTGTTTACTGTGTTTTCTGAGACAGACTTGCTGTGTCCCCAGGTCATTTGTTGAGTCGGAAAAAGATAAGGAAGAATAAGTATCTAAACAAAGAAATTTAATTATGACTCTGGATGGGAATTTCAGCTGCAGTTTGTGCTTTATTTAGAAGAAGTTCTAAACAACCTGATAGACCCGTCCCTTGCTACTTTTTGTGATTACCAGTGCTCCAGTGCAGCCAAAAGGGTGGGTTTGAGAACTCTTCATTACAAGAACCTACAATGAAAGCAGAACTCTGGCTTGAACTCTGGAATGGACACAAATAGAGTGTAGGTGAATGTAGGTGTCAATTTAAAAATAGGGGTTGCTGAAAAGTGGCATTCCAAGTCCTTCAGTGTCTAACTTCCAGAGTGTTTACTTGCCTCCCTTTCTTTCAGATGCCTTAGTGTGAAATTTAAGTTTCTGTTTCTTTGTCTGTGATTATTTTTTCCTTGTCAGTAACTAACAGAGCCTCAGCAGCACGTCTCAGTGTCCCCTACTGCGGTTCCACAAAGAATGCAATGCCATCAGAGCAGCACCTTAATTGAGACTTGCTGGCTAAATGCTATTTCCGTTAAATTTATACTAGCATTGCCTGCAAGATTGACTTCCTGGGGAAGAACAACCCCATGCACCAGCATGTGCAGGGAGCCACCCAGCTGGAAAGCAGTCTGGTAAAAAAGGACTTAGGGGACCTGGTGAGGACCTTGGGGTCATGGTGGAAAACAGGTTGAACATGAGCCAGCAATGTGCTGTTGCAGCAAAGAAGGTGAATTACGCCCTTGGCTACATTAAACAAAAGTACTGCCAGTAGGTTGAGGAAGGTATTTCTTCCCCTCCACTCAGCGCTGGTGAGGCCATGCCTGGAGTGCTGGGTCCAGTTCTGGGTTCCCCAGAAAAAAGAGACTTGGACATAATAGAGAGTTTAACAAAACACTGAAAGGATGATTAAGGGACAGGGGCACCTCCCATATGAGGGATGGCTGAGTGAGCTGGGCTGTTCAGCCTAGAGGAGATAAGGCTCAGGGAGATCTTATCAATGTATACCTGAAGGGAGACAGCAAAGAGGATGGACCGAGGCTTTTTTCAGTGGTGCTCAGTGACAGGACCTGAAGCAATGGGCATACACTGAAACTCAGGAGATTCCCTCTGAATGTCAAGAAGTGGTTTTTTTCTGTAAGAGTGGCTGAAAACTGGAACATTGTGGAGTCTCCATCCTTAGGGATATTAAAAAACTGCCTAGATATGGTCCTGGGCAACTGTCTCTAGGTGGTCCTACTTGAGCAGGGAGGCTGGACCAGATAACTTCCAGAGGTCTCTTCCAACCTCAACCATTCTGTGATTCTGTGTTTCATGTTTTCAGAAGAGCTGACCTTTGTGTGCCATCTTACTTTCCATTCAAAGTGCAAGTATAGTGCCAGAAGCTTCCCTGTTTCAGTTAATATCAAATGTGCATAGTAGCTATTTTTGGTTGTCAGCTCAGTTACCGCCTAGAGGCTGCAGCTGCTAAAATCGAACAGAAGTGTTAATTTTGCTTCAAGGTTTTGTCAGGAACAGCTGGTATTTTTATAGGTTTTTGTATGGATTTATTACCAAGAAACATTTGCCACTAAAACTTTTGGGTTTTTTTTGAAAATGGCAAGTTAATTTACCAAACTGCATAGAATATGCTCTAACATATTTTTCTTTTTTTAAAAATTATTTTATTGGTAGGTTAATATTTAAAGAAATAAATAGTTTGTTAGGATAATATTTAAAGAAATAAACAGTTTGCTGTATAAGCCAATGGCAAAACAGAAGTCCAGGATGTATGAACATCTGTCTTGATACTGGCAGCTTAAGAATTTTATGCCTCTGGTCAGGAATGTACCCAGAGATCCACTTGAGTTCAGGGGAGTTCTGACAAATGAAGTAAAGGAAAGACTTTTGTTTGCTTATTGTTGTGAAAAGGTGGTGGTTTTTTAATCCAGCCATCCTGTATACTGTGTTGGAAAAATTCTCAAAATGTTTTTATCCTGGACATAAATACACAACTCGGTGTTTTGACCAAGTACTACTTTTCATTTTATGTAAAATTCAACATGTGCCAGCTTGCTGTTCTTCTTTCCTACTGATTTTGCCAGCAATAGGAGTTGTTTTGTAGAAACCTACCTGGGATCTGGGAGAATTTCATTTCTAACATGAGCTAAATGTGTTGCTCGCACTGGGACCACCAACTGATGATCCATTCATTTTTGCTTGTTAATTTTTATTGAAGTATTCTTTTACTCTTCCATAGATTAAGATGCTGTAGAAATGTCTATAAAACTGTTAGAAGAGTGGACTCAAGGCTTGTCAGCTTTGTAGGCAAAATAAAATGATGGGGAAGCGTAAAATCGATAGATTTTTTTTTTTTATTAGGGAGGTAAAGGGTATCCAAGGAAAAACCCCTCTCTTATTTCTTCTCTATTTATGCCAGGCTGTTGCTACCTTACAGTACTGTGTTGCAAAGTGTGGGTTCATACAGGGGCAGGTGCCTCCTGGGACTCCCTTCTACTGTTTTCGTAGTTCAATGCTTAGACTCAACAACACTTAGGCAAAAATTACAGCAAAGGTCTATTGTTTTCAGTACAAGGCAACTACCTGTTTGGCTTCTGCCCAAAACTGTTCGTGCCTGCCAAGAGCTGTTTCTCTAGGTCGCTGGTGATGGCAATGTATGGATCACCTATGGATTGCTCCTAACCATAACAAAGTCATAAAGTTGCAAACGAATGGACCACTTACAGCTAATGCTGTTAGATTAAACTGAAAAGGGAAAGGGTAGCATCAGTATTGCCAGCTAGAAGTGCTCAAGAGCTGTCAAAATCCTGACATTTTTTGAAACCATGATTTTTCTTTTATTTAACAAAAAAACTTTAAAAATAGGAACCTGTAAAATTTAGTTTAAGAGATTTTTCTGTGACTATGGGAGCTAAAACCAAAGATCTTTGAGCTAGGGTTTTAAGTAAGACACTTTTACAGAGCTGAAGCCTTAGAGTTAGACAGACACATTGCTGCTCTCTTTTCATGGTTAGGAAAACAGCCTGGGATCTGTTGCCCTTTAAACTGCAATTTTACTGCCAGGGAAATATTGTTCTGGGTTGGAGTATGACATTTCCCGTTGTGACAGGGAGTGACCCAGCATCTTCTTTCAGTCACAACTTAAGAGAAAATCTATGTTGTAACCTGGTTTTTGTGTGTACAAGCATGCTTATTGGCTCTTGTTTATGTTTAAATCCGTAATTCACATAAGAATTTTCATTCATCCATCCATCGTCAATGTAGCCTACTGAAACAGCCAAACAGCTCTTTTCACCGAGGTTTTAAAATCAGAGGGACTTCAGCAAGCATTGATTAACTGAAACAAGAAGTTAAACGTGAAAACCTTCAAACTATGAAGGTTTCACAGGTGCAGTAGCATTGGTTTTGCTTTTAAAGGCTTCTGCCTCCCCTCCCGCTAATGGATGCAAGACTTGAGGTAAGGAGGTAAAATACCCCCAACACCCTCAAAACCATACAGATTTATCTTGTCCTCTCTTTCCCCCAGTTTAACTGTGTTCTGTCTCCTGGCTGCAGAAGCACTGATGATCCATGGAGAGTCTGAATTCCCTTTACTTAGTCCTTATGAAGCTGCGCTAACAGACACAGCAGACCTTGCTTCTCAGTTATAGAGGGAGAAGTACTCATACCTTCATGATATCTCCTCTCCAGTAAGGCAAGATAAATGAAAGAGTGGAAGCACTGGAACCAACGTTTACTAAATCTGAACTGTGTCAGCAGGGGTAATAAGATGCAAGCTCTCTTTTGGAAGAAGTAGAAGCTGTCAGGGGGAGCAAAAGATATAATAGTGAAGGGAAAGGGATATTTGTGTCTAAAATAGGGGAAGGAAGAGGCAGAAGGTTTGCTGTAATCATCAACCCTTTTTTCTTTGCAGTGGAACAACATTTCTTGTTTTAGCATATTGCTTTTGATGTCGTTGACTACTAATTGCTCCACAGGCCTAGAGAAGTTTTTCTTCAGTGATCCCATGTGCCCTTCTGATCTGTTCACACCAGATTGCTGTATGCTGGATCTCTGCTTCCCAGAGGGCTTGACAGCTCTCCAGATCTTAAAACAAAGCCAAAATCACACGGCAAAGGAGAAATATTATGAGATAATTGCTAGTGTGTGGCTTGGGGCTTACAACATGAAAACCAATATGAAATCAAGGTAAAATACAGGCAGGATCTGAGCTGTGCAAAAAATGCTGAGCAGCTTAAGTTTGTTGCAGGGAGTGAGAGGTCAGCATAGATCACATAAAAGATGAGGAGTGACAGCATGCTGGGAGGGCCTAAAGGAGGAAGACTGAGAATTTGCCATAGAAGAATGATTAATAGCTGTAGATGACTTCACAATCATATTTTCTTAATGGGAAAATGGGAAAGAAAAGATTGAGAAGTGGATAGCTTGAATACGATGGCACCACAGGGTAGCTTCAGAAGCAAGATCACAGTCTGAAGATGCAGGAGTTGAAACAGAGGTCTCATCTCAATCTGGATATCGAACCATTAGGTAAATGGCTCAAAATTATACCCAGAACATGAGATTTTAGTCCAGAGCTTGGGATATCTTCTCTCATGAAAATTTGTCAAGGCTCAAACCTTGTCAGTTGGAGTGGTTGGCTTCTTTGTGTTATTTTATTTGGCTGGAAAGCAGAAAAAAGATTGGGGCAGTGGAACAGATTTTTTAACAGATACAGGCAAAGTTCCACTTGCTCATTCATCCAAAAGAAGCAGTTGTTTTGATAAGTCAAAAATGTAATTGTTTTCCTGAATTATAACAGGAAGCACAGGCAAAGAGCTTTTATAGAGAATATTTGTGACAATTTTATACCAACCTAATTCTTGTGCTGGAATATATTATTTTGCTGTCCTCAAGATGACTGGAGATTTTGCCTGCCCTCTTGGATAAGAGGCCAGGAGAGTGAAGATCCTAGAACTGAAAGAGTAGAGATGTTTAAAATTTTCTGTTAATTCTGAGTAAGCTGATTTTGTCACCAGCGTCTTAAGTAAGCCAAAAAACCCCCAGACCAGATTTCGTAGTTCAGTTACAAACATAAAGAAAGAAAAGTATGCAAGGAGAGCCAATGAAAATTTAATTAGTTAATAATTACTTTGATACAAACTTGGTGAAAGCACAGGTTTTTTTCCTGTTGCTTCTGCGCTTGTAACAAACTGCTTCTACATTGACAATGCCATTGGAAAAAAGTATATTGCTCAACAGTAAATTTCATCTGTTTATGTTCTTGTTTGACCTAAGGTAGAATCAGTTTTCTAACTTCAGCTAAGCCTCATCTGAGTAACTTCATTTGCTGAAAGTTAACTGCATGCTTTTCAAACAGCTTCTGTCTAGAAGTGATGACATGGGGCATTGGTATGCAGAAAGGCCAATGCTTATACTTATTCCTATAGTAACCAAGGCCATCCTCGAGCTGGTTGAGTGCCATAAGTTAAAGAGCTCAAAAAGGTCGAACCTGCAGAGAGGACAGGTGACCCCAAACTGACCAACAGAGTATTCCATTCCATATATGTCATAATCCATATAAAACAGAGAGATCATGAGTTTCTCTCGAGTCTCTCTCTCTCTTCTTCAATGGCCGATGTCTAGTGAGGACCTCGTGTATCTTCCCCTGATCCTGGATCCATGCATTCCTGGATCCAGTTCCTGAGTCCGGCTCTCGCCTGCGCTGCAACATCTGTGGTGATGTATAGTCATGGAGGGATGGGGGCACATTTTGTACATTTGTATATATTTTATTTTTCTCTTATTAATAGTATTTTCTTCATTATTATTGTTTCATTAAAGCTGTTTTAGTTTAGCTTCCAACCTGGAAGTCTTTTCCTCTCATTTCCCCCTTTTCCTGGGGTTGGAGGGGGAAAGGGAATAGGGAGCCAAACTGCTCAGTTTTAGCTGCCAAAATTGGCTGGGCCAAGGCTTAACCATGACAGTTCACTACAACTGGCTGGAAAAAATTGTATGCAAAAATTTGGTTGATTATCAAAAGCTGATCTATCTTTTACAGAAATACTTGACAAGGATTTAACTGTGAATCTCTGCTAAGAAGTATAAGACAACTGAACTTCAGAATTCTGTGATGGACAGCAGGAACTCCTTCTTGCTGTCATCTTAGACATTATGTGAACAGCTGGTCATGGCCTCACCATAATCCAAGTGAATAAATTTAAAGAATATGAAATTATTTTATTTTACTGTCTTTCATTTCTCCATTGCATAAAAGCAATTTTGAAAGCCAGGAGCTAAACTCTGGTCGTTGGGTTGCTATGGGTCTTGAAATGAAACATAGTTTTGCACTAGCAGTAGACTGCAGGGAGACTTGAGTACAAGAACAGAATTAGGGACAGAGAATCAGCTGAGAATTTAAACAGCTCTGTTCACTCTTTCTTATCCATAGATATTCTTGCAAAAATGGTCCAATTTTCCGATGTGATACAGACTTTATGGAGGTTCTGAAATGTTTCAGTGCATTTTCCTTTTCTCATTTTTATAGCCCTTGAATTATTGGGAGCTGGCCAACACTGGAGTGCCAAGATACCTGGAGAGATGTTACTGTTGAGAAGTTTCCAGCTGGAATCAGAAGTGTTGGGTATCATGAAATACAGGCAGTTTTCATATTGAGTCTGCTCCCATCTCCAGACTTCAGAGGTCTGAATCTCATTTATTCCAACTTAAGTCAGAAGTAGAGATACTGAATTTGGTTGGTGTGACACAAGGTCAAATCAGAGTAAGTGAGATCTAAACACATCCTTCAAAGGTTTAGATAAATTTTTGAAAAGATTATTTGACGTTCACTGTGCTTGTCTGAACTGAAAATGAATGGAAAAAGTTTTTGAAGTTTTCCTGTTAGCTAAAGAGCTTTGTTTCATGAGAGAGAAGAAAGCTGGCAGAAGTATAAATACTATCCATAATAATTTTAAAAATAACTTAGAGAAATTATATTCTTTCTTTGATTTTTGAGCTGTCATTTCTGTCTGGAAAAGTACAAAGTTTCTGAGATGAATTAATCTAATTTGTTCTTGGTTCTTGATGGTGTGAATAGGTTTTACAGCAGTTTCCGGCGGTAAATATGGATTCTGACCAATGTTAGGAAATACACTGTGTGTTTTCTCATTAGCAAAACAACACAAAAATTTTAATGACTACAGTGTATCTATGAACTCAAAGGTGGTGTTACCTCCTGTACTGGACATTGGGTAGTCTAGACATTAAGGATGATGTATAGTCCACCTAATCTTAGCTGCTAGTCAAAGCTGTCTGGATGAACTCTAAGAGTCAGTGAAGTGCTCTTGCCCATGGTGATTCATCCTAGGTTATGTTCATTTGGGGCAGTTCAGCTTTGGATGGGTCTGTCTCTCTGCCTGGATTACAGAGGGAGACCTCACACTTTATAAGCTACAAAGGTCCTTCTGAGTAAAACCAACCATCCACTGAGAAAACACTTCTTACAAGTGAAGTTTTGACCACAAAAAGAAAGTAGAGAAATAGATACAATGGAGACTCTTAGTAATGCTACTGAATTCCTATTTGTGGGTCCACAGACCCATCCATCACAGCAGGTTACTGACAGCCTTAAATCTAGTAAAGATTAAACATATGATCTGTCATAACTCTTTTAGGAAATGATAAACATGATCTCAAAGACAATGTTTCACTGTTGGAGAATAAAGGTGGCAAGGCATATATGAATGAGACTGGAAAGGACAAGAATAATGTTTTGTATACCCAGACTACAATTAGGCTACCGTTATGGTCTTTTATGGTTTAATGGTTTTACTGATGCAGCAAAATTACAACAAATGAGGCTGGTTCTACTGCCATTAGTGTAGTTTCTTTGTGGCTGATTTTCTAAATACTTATAAATTATGTATTTGGTATTAAACTAAAATTTAGCACTACACAAAGCAAAAAGTAAAAATTATTCAACTTTACAGAAATGGTGTTTCTTGCCCTTGAAAATTCTCATATTTCTAGTGTTTTTTAGCTAAGTGATGAGTTGTTCAGACTGCCCTTGCATAATAATTATCTTCTAGACTTTTTCTTCTGATGTCGCATTGAGAAAACAGAATATGCTCAAAATACAGGAACTAACTGAATTTGTGACTTGGAATCCAAGGGATTTTTCTTTCTTTCCATGTGTTTCTAATTCTGGAGTATTTCCAGGTTATAACAAACACTGTCTGTTATTTATTTGATCTCATAGAAGGATTTTTTATTATAAGGGCTAGATTTTGTCAGAATCAATATATACATCTTGTAGATGGGAGGAGTGAATGGCTTCTCCCACCAGACAGTCAAATGGAAAAGGACTACCTAGAATTCCAAAATCTTGGATTTCTCACTGTTAGAAGCTTTTCCAGCTCTCCCTAATGTTTTAATCGGTAATTTTTTTATTATATTTTAGTAAGTTTGTAAACTATTGCTGCCTATTTTTAACTTGTAAGAAATCTTACTTTCATCCAATCAAAAAGTGAAGTAAAAAAAAGGCAAGTTTTGCTTCAATTCATACATTACTCGTTCTATAAAACTTCTTTTGATGATCAGCAGTCTTTCGCGATCAACGGTATCCTCTTTCTTAATTGCCAAATATTAAGTAGGAATGACATTAGGGTGCAAGAATGACCAAAACAGTCTGGTTTTGTGTCCTTTCCATTTGAGGTCAGGACTGTTTGAAGTGCCCGAGAGCATATTCTTCTGGAGTATCTGATGTAGATATAGAAGTAAGTTCAAGTGGATGGACACATTGTGGGTAGTTCTAGATGGTCTGGGCTCTACTCAAAAAGTGTGTTAGGACATGTGATTTGTTCAAGTGATGTTGCACTGGTATAAATATTCCTTTGTTACTAACCGCATCTTCCTTTGAAGGTTTGAATATTTCCATCTTTCATTCTAACATTCTGATCTAATCTTATGTATTGGAGAACTGAGGCTGAGCTATCACAAATTGACAAATTTCTTTTTATCATTCCTATCTGTTATGGTCTTTTAGCTATTTTTAATTCATATGACGTTATCACTATCCAAGTCCATACGAATCAGCTTTTCTAAGTACTGAATTAGATCAAAGGTTCACTACATTTAAAACGCATTGTTTCTTGTATGATTTCTCCAGTAACTGCTTTTGCACATCCTAAGGCAATAATTATCATCTGCAAAAATTATTCTCTGAGCCTATACTCCTTATTTTTTTAACCTATACAAATTTAATGATTCTTTTCAATGAAGTATCACTACATGATTTCAGGATGGATAAAATTTCCACTTATGCCCTTTCGGAGGTAAGAATTGTAAATTAGTGCCCAAGTGCAGTAGCTGAACAGCTGTATGAATGTGAAGCGCTTGTTGGCTGCTCACTGAGCCCCTTTCAGTTTGTCATTGCTCCACAACACTTTAACAAGTTCAGCTAGACCATATTGCCATTTAAGAATTCCCAAGTCAGTGATTATAATTCTCAATACAGTTTTGGTGTTCTTTGTGTGATCCTGCATTCTGATTGTTCTGAATATCTTGTCTAAATACTGGATTTAATGCTAGGAGACTGTAAAAAAAAGAAGAAACAGTTCAATTTCTACAAGTTTTTTGTGCTTTTAAATTTATCTCACTGTAATTTTTTTTCTGCTGTTTGTAAATGATGAGTGTGTTGTAAACTCTTCATATTTAATTGCAATGTGTGCATGTACATGCAACTCACTGACAGGTCTGTAGCAGTTAATGCAGGTAAAGATACCCTTTGTTCAGGGTCTTTTTTCTTTCTTTTTGTTTTGTGCTTCGCAGGGTTGTTCCCTTTCTCAAAGTGCAATGAAGGAGAAATGATCTTCCAGCATTCTTGCTTCTGTTTGGTAAGCACAAGGACTGATAAAAACCTATGCTACACCTCTGATGTGTCAGAAGTCTATGTCTTGTAATGCCTCTCATAGAGAATTATATTCACAAGCAGCTTAATAAACCTAACTGCTCTAATTCTTTCTGTATGTCTCAGATGCATCGTTCCAAATGACTGCTACTGTACCACTATTTCTGGTAGTGGTGGTCCTAGGTGGCAGTGGCAAAAATTGCTATAATAGCTTCAGTGTATTTAATATATGAGCACATTTTCAGGAAGAATGTGTATATTCAGCTTTGTGCAGCAATGATCCTAATACTCTAGATTTGCAGAAATATGCAATTTAAATAGTTTCTTAGTCTAATTATATCATGGCTATATTGATACACAGATATTAACCTACTCACTTGAATGAGGAGTGATCATATTTGTTGACTAAAAAGGAAAATAAAGTCATAACAATTTAGATTGTTTACTCAAGTTGCTTTTCTGTGATAACAAGTAGAATATTGAAATGTAATAATAATACAAGCATAGTAATATGACAGTAAGCATTGACATAAGGATGGCAAAACAGATATGTGTAGCTAAGAAAAAATGTATCAATGTTAATAAATTTGGATAAGAGATCACTATGAAACTAAATGACAAGTAAATGAAATGCAGGTGGGATGAATGTTTCTTTAAAATTATTTTCCAGGTAATGTCAGTGTTCCAACTGGGACTAATTTGAAAAGACTAAGCTCTTAGTACAAGAGAAAAGCACTTCATTTAAGGAAACAAGACGTTACCACATGCAGCCTCAGCTATAGTGATGCTCAGATCTCACTGTGTGTGCAGCCCAGTTTTCATTGATCCTTCTGAGCTGTGTGGTGCAGCATTTTCCCCATACACATCTCATCACTTAAGGAGCCATTCGATGAGTAAATACTGACACAACACTCAAGCTGGGGTGTGCTCCTCTCTTGCTTGCTGCTTTGTGTCTGTAAATAGCTATCTGTTTTTCATTGTCTCTCTACACATAATCTGTTTTTCCAGGGGGGTGTTTATTTTTTTAATAACTGTTGGTGGGTAAACGCATTTGATTTGTTGCACATGAAAATATGCTTGATATTCTACATAAATTGCATCAAGTCATTTATAGGAGATATCTGAGGTTTAAGTGTCAGAGACACATTGTAGTCAACACTCAACCAGGACTCATGCTGTGCTGCTTCTGCCAGTCTGATTAACAGCAAAAAAGAAAACAACGACTTCTACCAATAAAGTCAACTTCCTCTTGATTTCTGTAATTCCCCCGGTTTTCTATTATTTAATAAGAGTAGTACAAGTTAATCGAATTTAACTTAAACAAAACTGAAGGATCATAAGCATATGATGGATAAGAAATCTCTAAAAACACTGTTCCAGATTTCATTACCTGACAGAATAGAAACTAGAATTCTTCTGATGTCTTAATAAGAGTTTGCATCCTATTACATGGTTTTTATACTCTAAATTAAAGCGCTCTTTTTCCTGTTAATTACCTCAGACTTATAGACAACAAATTCCCCCCTTTCTTCCTTTTACTTGGCTGAAAATGAGCCAGTTTCATCTAACCTCACCTTATATTACAGGTTAGTCATAGCTCAGAGCATCGCAGTACTTATTCTCTACGTCTGTTCTAGTCTGAGTTCTTTGTATCTAAATACACGTGGTGAAAGCTGTATTTTAAATTAGGCATCACATTGTGATGCACATGACATTTATATTTGCCTAGTTTGACTAGAAACAGCTTGACTGAAACACCTTTTAATTGTGTTTTTCACAGCTGCTTCTCTTTGCTGGCTATTGGTCGTGCTGAGATTAGCTAGAGGTGCCTGTGTTTCTCTTCTCCTTCAGTTCTAGCTGATGCACCTACAACTTCTCATAGACATTCCTGTTATTCCTTCAAAAAGAAATTGAAGATTTTGTATTTTATCTTACCATTAAGTTTCTGTTTCTTCATGATTCAAGGTTATCTGATTCTTCCCAGGTGTTATTCTGGTTATTCCTTGAGTGGATTATCTTCCTGGCTTTGTCATGTTAGTCAGTTTCTTAATTTGGTCAGAGTTTTTGTGTTAAAGAAATTTATAAAAACAATGAAATAAAACAAATTCTAAAATATTGAGCAAAATTATTCAATGAACAAAATTCTTGAAGCCTGCTTTTTCAAGGCAATGTCATGTAATGTCTGCTCCATACCTTTCCATTCCTTTGTCTCTTTTCCCACTGGCTATTCTGTCTGTGGTCCTATCTTCTGCATCACTGTCATTTCTGAAAATGGGAAAACCAATCTATTCTGCAGCAAAGTGGCTGAACTTCTTTCTGGTTCATCTGTTTGAGAAATACAATACCTTTGAATAGGGTATTAATACTTACATTTCAGATTTGTAACTTCAGCCTCCATTTTGATAAAATAGAATAATTTCTGAGAGAATATAACTCTCATAGTTTCTTAACTCGATGGGTTGCATTGACAATGGTAACCAGATCTTTCATTTTTATTTAATGCATAAAAATTCAATTGGTTAGTAACACTTAACGTCTTTCCTCTTTCATTCCATGACTAAGTTCTGTCCTGAACTTGTCTTAGCTATTTCTGAAGTTTTCATGCTGAACAATTTTGTTCCTCTTTGCTTAATGTTTTGTTAAATGATACATCTCAGCAGGCAGTTCGTGAGTTGAAGTGGTTTTATGCTATAGTCTTCTGGGTAATACAGAGCCTGTCAGTCGGAATGAAATCAGTATCATTCTCTGTGTTGCCACTCAAGTTCTGTATCCACTTAGCTGGGTTTTCTCTTTTCTGGCCATTAAAGACCAAACTGAATATATTAAATGCATAACTTGTTACAAACACTTCAACAGGCCGGTTCAGACAGCAGATATACATTTAGAAGGCTTTTCTGCTCTTTTTTCAACATAGATTTTAGTTTAGCTCGAAGATGAAAGATTGATGTAACATATCAGCTAGATTTTACAGTTGTATTTTACCATTTTGTGGAGAGAATTTTAAGTTTTTCTTAGAGAAGCTTATTTTATGGCTCTGTTCTTTAAAAGTAATATGAATAATATTTTTTTTTTTTGTAGGATTAACACTTCTCATTATCTCAGTAGTTTCTATATACCTCAACTTTTTCTCTTATTTTTTTTCAATTTCTTTGAAGGAAATACAGCACTTTAATTTTCTTGTTTGAAGCCATATGGTATCTGGTGTGTGAGTAGCTGCATAAGGTAGAGAGATCAGAAGAGGTCTCTTACCTATGCTACACCTCTGTAGTACAGTCAGTCAAAACTCAGTTTTCTAAAGAAAGCTGGCATTGTCTATACCTATTGTCCTATCCCTTCTTCCTTTTGGTGTTGAATGATGAGTCAGAGAGATGGCAGAGCCCTTCTTTGCCTCCAGCCTGAGCAAGTGATGGAACTGGCTGACTGTAGCGGAACAAGTTTAACAGGATCTTAGCGCATCCTGGGTGTAATATGATTGGAGATGGATAAAATACTCTGCATTATTATTAGATCTTGGAGGTACTGGGCTGAATTTTTCTCAAGTGATCACTCAAAACAAATGAATAAATTAAGCAACCTTAGAGTTTCATTGTTTTAGAGCTGGATAATTTCTAGCAGTTTCAATTATTTCTTTTTTTGAGTTCTTAAAAAGGATATTACTTAAAAACATTCATATTTAATTAAATTTGCTTTCAAAACCATAATGATTGACTTGTTTTCCTGTAAATATATCTGACTCTTGGATGTTGACAGTAAGTAACAAAATCACACCAAGCCTTACGATGTTAGCAAAAAAATCCAGAAGATATGAGTAGAAGTCTACTTTCTGCTTCCTGTTAATAAAAATCAGAGGCTGCTTCCATAATTTAGAAGTGAAATATTAATTTATTTTAAAACAGCACTGCACTATCTGCAAAGTCAAACTTGGATACATCTGGTACGTTTGAATGACAAACAATAAAAGTCTCTTCTTTGGAGGCAATCAGTTCTGTCACTTCTGAATCACAAACCCTCCATGGGTTATTTCAAATGTGCGGGATAGGGAATTGCTATTTCATCTGAAAATATTATTAATACTCAGAAAAAATGAATAATTCAGAGCTGTTAATTTATACAGGTTATTTTCTTCTTTCCCTTTGCCTTTTCCTAGGAGATAATTGTGTGTAGTTGAAAAAAGGCAAAATATTTTTTACATTTGCATAAGTTCTGCTAGGTGTTTATGAGAAAAGTGAAGGTCAAGGAAGTTGGTTTTGCAGATGTTTAGCCTAATGTTAGCAGGGCTTTCATTGGTTCTTAGGTCTTCTGAGAATGTTTTCAACAGTTCTGGACCAACTGCAAGCAATGTTTTGTCCAACAAAGAGCCTTTATTCACCTAGCAACAGGCAGCATTTTGCTTGTGATGGTTTTCTAAGGAAAATCAGTTTTTGTTTGTTTGCTTGTTTTTTTGGTTTTGTTTTGGTTTTAAGGGACACCCACCCTAAAAGGTGATGTGAGATCTTGATCATGATGGGAAATTCTGGAGGGAGACTAAAAGGCAAAGCTGACTGAGAGTTCAAGTCCTTATGTTAGGTTACAACATTTTCTGCTGGATTTTAGCCTTGGCTGTAGTTTCAGGACTTCTGTATCCACTTCCAAGACTATGTTGTTGTAGTCCTTCTACATATATCCAAGGGATGTAAAGTCAGGTTATTTAAGAAAAAATATAATGAAATGCCCTAGCCAAAATAAATTACTTCTTTGTAGCTATTACTGTATAATGAAAAGTTTCCATCAGTTACGAATCAAAAATTCTTGATCAACTTGAGTTAAAAGTCAGGATTATATTTTATCAAATAGATGACAACACGCTTTTTGCAAGCTATGTGCTTTCCTCTACCTCACAGTATAATCTTATTTTTGATCTGATTAATTTTCAAACAGCTGTTCTTCATCCATGAGCTCATCTTCATCAAAAAGTAGATTAATTTAGTGAAGGTGATATAGCTGTATTGTGTGAAGCGTAAACAGAGCTATGTATCATTAACAAGCATATTCAAATTTGAGTCTGTAGTGTCTCATCAGTTCTTTAAATAGTCAAAGATGAATGATGTCTGTGAATCTCTGTGCATGAGGTGTCTAAAATTTGAATTTCTTACTTTGTCTCATTAGGTGTGCTTGCTTTGGAAAAATTAAGTGTGAATTCTCCCCTCAGGAGAACAAGTCATTATTCAAGCAACCACAAACAAAATAGAAGTATACAGTAGCTCAGGCTATCAAAGCTAATGGAGCAGAATGCTGTACAAAGTGAAAAAGCACCTCCTTAGATGGCACACTTCTGTCTCATGATGGAAACATTGAATGATGCAGAGAACAATTTAAGAATGAGCATTAACCTTCTCTCTATGGGATAGTCAATAGCATGGCTAATGTTTTTTTGGTTCTGGATGTGGTGTGTACGGCATCGAAATTACTGATAATGGCTATGTGAGCTTTAAAATAACTTCTCTGAAATTACTGAGGAATAGAAAGTGTAGATAGCCAGCCAAGCCAGGCGAATTCCAACGGTGTTTCATCAGAGCCTATATACTTTCTCTTGAAAGAGGAAATAAACCTTTTTTCAGTGAGTGAAAAGCGTCCATGAAAAGAACTTAATAATAATAATAGTAGTAGTAACAACAACAACAACAAAAACTATTTTCTGCAACTTTCTTATATTTCTTGTGTGCTATCTTAATTATTTTTCTTGTGGCTGGAAGAATCTAGCAAGACTAGGAATCTGAATCCCTTGGAAGGAGTAGTAGTTTAAGAAGATGTAGAAGATAAGTAAAAGAGAGAATTTTACATCGCTTTAATCCTTTGTCTTTCTTTGCCACAGCTGATTTACCTGAGACATCTTTGTAAGAAAAATTAGACTCCTGCAAAATTTATTTTCTCTCTGCATGGTTTAATTTTTTTTCTTTAGCAAGCTTACTTGAAGTATTGTAAGTGGGAAATAAGAAATGTTTTCATGTTTTTCCCTTACTTACGGCTTTGAGGCTTCTGTGTTATATGCAGCCAGAAAGAGAATAACTAGGTATTGAGATGGTTAGGGTGCTCAGTGGAGAGAGGGTCCAAAATATGCACGGAGGATTTCCTACAGCTCTGAGAATCTTATGTATGAGGTTACTACCAACATATAAGCTTTCTTTGCTGCTGGGAAACGGAGTTGTGTTTCTGAAACAAGAAATTTCGGGTTTGAGAAATTCTGGTGAAGATCCATTTAGTTGAAAAGTTCTCTTCCAAACTGCTGCCTACAGTCTATAGGCTACAAAGATGTACTGTAGAAAGTGCAGGCTGAGGCTTCTCTGTTTTATTAATTGCCTCTGGAACTGATTTTTTGCTACGAGCTTGGGGAATACACAGTCTGTTATTTTAATACCTCATTAAGATATAATATGCCAAGCACACCAAGAACAATTATTTGATTAGCTATACTGTGGTCTTCTAACATTGACAAAATGAAACTGAATGCCTGCACATGGCCTGAACTGGGATGTGCGTGATTAAGTTCTTGCCTGGACACAAATGGGCTGAGCCCAAGACTGGTAAACTACCTTAGAGTTTTCTGATTGGAAGAATAGGAATTATTATAGTCATAAGCGACAGGACTTTTAGGCTTGATGTTAGGAAGAAGTTCTTTACTGAGAGGGTGATTGGCTGTTGGAATGTGCTGCCTGGGGAGGTGGTGGAGTCACCGTCCCTGGAGGTGTTTAAAGAGAGATTGGATGAGGCACTTAGTGCCATGGTGTAGTTGACAAGTAGGAGTAGGTGTAGGTGTTGGGTCATAGGTTGGACTCAATGATCTCAAAGGTCTTTTCCAACCTTATGATACTGTGTTACTGCGATACTGTGACTTAAAGCCATCCTAGACTGAGACTAGTATTTTCCAAAGTCAATATGCAATGTGGGAATCTGATTATCATCCTTCATATTGCTTATAAATTGTGCAATATAAAGAAGACAAAGACAAATTAATAAGTTTCCACCTCACCTTTCTATCAATGTCCATAGGTGTCACAGAATGGACAAACATAAACTAAAGAGCACTGCTGGCACATGAAGAATTTGTGGATGTAATAGCAGGAATAACTAGCTTGTGAATAGCTGCCAATATATCATCTTTTGTTTTGATGAGAATGGTTGTTTAACCCAAAATGTGATTCATAAATAGCCAGGAACCAAATAAGCAATTTTTTTCATTCTTTTCGGACATTCGTCCATCAGTGCAGCCAATGTGGAAAATGATCATGACTTGTGTGTTGTGTCGTGATTATTTTTTTAAAAAAAAACACTTGCAAAGAATGCTTATGTCCAAATGTACCTTCTGCCACTGAACTTCTGCTCTCAGACAGCTTTTCCATCATTTTTGCAGGATTCCATCTCTAATAATAGAGGAGAAACTTGGAGAAACTTTCAGAGATATATCTGGCAATATTTCTGCGAGAGGTTTATATAGGAGAGAGAAATAGTTCATCAGAAATAGTTCATGTCGAAAGCTATTATGAACAGAAAAAGACAGACCTAAACATGGTTTAATATTAATGGAAAGAGAAAAACATGAAAGTAAAAGCAAGAGTAAAATTTTCAACAAATTAAAACAAATATATTTGAAAGTCAGGCCTACTAATCACAAACAACAACGAAAAAGAGATTAAAAGAAAGCTATTCTAAACCAGAAAGACTCTGCTTGTTTTTTTTTTTTTTTCAGGTACAGTGTTACCAGTAAAACATAAATACCGAATTTTCTTTCTTCTTCCCTTCCTACCAAAGTGTAAAATAATGAAGGCTTAGGACATTTTCAATGTGTTTTAGGGAGACCTTCACTTAATATGAGAGCTCAACTTTGATAGAAGAGGCTTTGGAGAAAGAACTCAACCCACATCTCCACAAACAAGGCTATGAACTAAAATCTAAAGATAATATAAAATAACTGCAGAAATTATTGATGCACTGTTGAGTGCTGCTAGAGGAATCTTCCCCAGGACAATGAGAAACTTAACTCAGAATTCCCGCCGACGTATACCTGAGTGACTAACTGATCTGGAAAGGTTCTGTTTTCACATTCAAGGCACTACGGAGGCCACTAACTTCAGCTGTACACAGAAAGTGTCCATTTTTTAGAGCACACTCATTTGAAACAGCTTTCTTCATCATTCTGTTCACAATTATACCTGCAGCACAGAGCAGAGGTCTCTTGTTATTAGCTGGACCAGTTCACAATTAAAAGGGGACCTTTAAAATAAAAAATCTTGTGATCTTGTTTTGAAAAACGAGTAGACTCCACAGTGCCGTTGACCCCTGACTTAATTTCATCACCCTTATTCTTGCGTTGTTCAATTTATGTTGTATATAAAAAAGGTGAAAAAAGAGATGCATGGCAACTGTCACTCATCCCAAGCCTAACAGACTATTCGAAAGCATTTAGTTATATAAGCAAGATATTTCTGTGGCAGACAACAAAAATATGTTTATGGCCTTGTAAAATGATCTGGGTCATTTAGAAGCATTATTAACAAACCAAAGATGTCTGGAATGGATTATTTGGGTTGGACTTACTTACCAGAGTTATATGAATAGGAATGACACTTGCTTCCTGAATGTACTGAGATGTGAAATGCAACAACAGATTTTCTAATCAGAACTGCTAAACCAGTAGGTCTTAAAATGTACAAATGAGAAACAAAAGTTATGAAAAATCGGTGTCAGACCTCCTTGATGAAAAAGAGTTGCTCTGAGTCTTGTTGATGAATTTCCTGACTTGACAGCATCATTTGTATCCATACAAGACTGCTGTCCTGCGTACATATGGCAAGCATCATTTTCAGAGCCTTGTTTCACTTCAGCAATTTAACAGCATCAGCAACCACCCATCTCTAGCAGCAATGCACTTCATGTACTTTTGCTGGGTTTAAGCCATCAAAGTCCAGCAAGTTCAACTGATGGATGTTCAGCAATAGAAGGCAAATGGGACACTAGAAGAAAACAGGTATTATCACTGACGATTCTCTGTAGAACAGTGACAATGGCTAAGGGATCTTGTAAAGCTTTGGGTTCAGTTTCCAGTATTTGGTCTCCTTCTGGTTTGTAAAGCATATATCTACCCTATATAAATAACCCAGTCATGGTAGGAACTGTGTGCTAGAGATTTTATTTGCTTTCCACAGGCACAGTCTTGGCAACTCAAATGCACAAAAAATGCAAGTGGATGCAGTGGCTTGAAAGCAGCTTTCAAGCTGAAATGTAAAGTTTGGCAGAATTGTCTCAGTCCTATGGGTATTCAGTGGTGTCCCTATTGTTTCCATCCCTCTCATCGAGCCAAAGTGGCAGGTTTTGTTGCTTTATGCTGATGGAAACTGGCATAAGTCAGGGCTAGATCAGCACAGCTACAGGCTGCTACACATGCTGCTCCTGGGTGCTAGCTGTTTGCGCATCACTATACTGAGTGATGGCCAGTGCCAGTTGAACATGATGGGCCGACGGCTGGGAGAAAAGTAAAGCTCTGAGCAGAGATCCCACAACACACTGGCAGCATTTCGGTGCTCTGGCATCCCTGACAGTGAGCTCACTGACTGAAAGGCCAGACAGGGTATTAATTACGTTATTGCCAAAATATCTTTAAAAAAAAGTGAGAGAGCGAGAAAAAGATAAATCTACATGGCACAAACCTGTTTCTGTTCGTGTGAACCTATTTTCTGTCTGTTTTT
This sequence comes from Neomorphus geoffroyi, assembly GCA_033558235.1. Classification (NCBI taxonomy): domain Eukaryota; kingdom Metazoa; phylum Chordata; class Aves; order Cuculiformes; family Neomorphidae; genus Neomorphus; species Neomorphus geoffroyi. The sequence goes on along the minus strand of JAUMJM010000005.1, from coordinate 113,095,154 downwards.
TAATTGTTCAGCTTTTAAAGAAAGGGCAAACCAAAATAATTAGATAATTTATAAATCCTTCTGATTTTAGTTTTATTTATGTGTACCTTCTGTTTCACCCTGGAGTTTTACTTTCTCTTTAACTTGCAACGCTCATAAATTTGAGACTTCTTATGAAGATGGATTTATATAAGATCTCAAACAAAACAAAATCATGGGTAATTAGCTTTTGAATTAGATAGTAGAGTATTTGAGTCTGTTGTGTATTGTGAGTTACAGGCATGTACGTTTTAAATCACTGAATAATCTTCAACTTTACAGAAAGTTTTAAACTTTGTAATACATAAATTAATAAGTTGATAATTAAACAAATACATATCAGTTATCATCATAAACATCTGGACTGAAAATTATAGATTATCATGTCTAAAATTACCCTTTCATGGCCTGACTTAATCAGAAGCCGCTTTGGTAAATGTAAATATATTACACTAAAATATATAAGTTAATGTACACAAGACAATGTAGTATATTTTTTTTGTACTGGATTTATACATCTGTCACATGAGTAAAGGGAAAGAATTGTGAGATGAAATGTGCCAATCTCTTAGGCTCATATCTATCTATCTATCTATCTATCTATCTGTCTGTCTGTCTATCTGTCTATCTATCTACCTATCTATCTATCTTTCTGTCTAGATATAAAGTAACTCAGAAAACTATCATATTATTATATAGTAGAATTTTCATTGTTCCTAACACATTCCCTTAGCAGTGTCATACTTGTTCCACAGAAGTCTGAAGCATTCAAGGGGATTTGTTTTAATTGCTTCATAGAAGTGTGATGACTCCCTCTCATTATAGGAATATATAGGAGAATCTTGAAACCTTTGTAGACAGAATGTACAAATACTTAGATCTAATTTCTTTGTTGCCCCTTCAGATATATTATGTCAAAGGACTGCAAGCAGATCAAATATATTAATTTACCTTGTAAAGCATTCTTATATTTATGAATCAGTGGAATTCAAGGGTAAGATGTCTTCGGGCATATTAGCTATGTTGCTTCCTTGTGTTGTAAGGAGGGTGGTAATTGAATGCATGCACACTGACTTGGCACTGCGGTCCCTTTTTGGTTGATATATTTAAATGCTCTAGGGTAGGTATGTGCATAGGAATGGCAGGTATGACCTAGGTTTTGTGTCCTGAAACAGAAGCCAAGAGCCAAATCAGACCAGGCAACTTGGCATTAGGTAACACCTGATAGGTACATACAAGGTAGCATTCAGTTAGAGGTTCAAATATCTAAACATAGGTGTCTATGCATAAGCAAGGTGAGCAGACTCCTACTGTAGTCAACTGAGTGCCTTTCTGTAGAGTAATGGAGGCTAGAGGATGATTAACATCAACTTTATGCATGATCTGCATAAAAAAAAGTGTGGCCAGCAGGTCAAGAGAGGTGATTTTCCCCCTTCACTATTGTGAGACCCCACTTGGAATACTGCATCAAGCTCTGGGGACCCCAGAAAAAGACAAACATGGACCTGTTAGGGCAGGTCCAGAGGAGGCCCATGAAAATGATCAGATGTCTGGAACACCTCTCCTCTGAAGAAAGACTGAATGAGCTGGGGTTGTTTATCCTGGAGAAGAGAAGGTTCTAGGGAGATCCTATTGTGGCCTTTCAATATATATAAAGGGCTTATAAGAAAGATGGAGAGAGATTTTTTATCAGGGCCTGTCGTGACAGAACAAGATACAATAGTTTTAAACTGAAAGATGTTATATTTAAATTGGACATAAAGAAGACATTTTTTATGACAAGGGTGGTGGACACTTGAAACAGTTTGCCTAGAGAAGTTGTGGATGCCACATCATTGGAAGAGTTTAAGGTGAGATCAGACAGGGCTTTGAGCAACCTGATCTATCTAAAGATGCTCCTTATCATGGAAGGGGAGTTGGACTAAATGATCTTTAAAGTTTGCTTCCAACACAAACTATTCTGCAATTCAAAGTAGGCAGCTGTTGGCTGGTCAGCTGAAAGTTATAAGTTCATTGATGATTGGCTAAATCTTCATTGACAGCAGTGGGCACTTGGGCCTAAATAAATTTATGTGCATATATGTATACTTAGTTATCATCACTATGACTTGAATTCTGCCCAGTTAAGTCTGGTCTGGTGCAAAGACTTGACTGCAAAATATCTTTAGAAGCCTGCTCGGTTTGACAGCTCATGAGCTGTGTGTCTGCGCAATGGGACAGATGTGTTCAGTGGTTTGTATCCTGGCCCGAGTCCCTCCATTATTCAGACCAATAGAAATCAACGAGGTTCCCTCCCGGCTCATGGCCAAGATTTCATTTCAGAGAACAGATTGTGTGAAAAGATGCAGTGTATCTAGGTCTCTGATTACACATCTGTGGCTGGATGTGCCATTTCTTATATCAAGACGAAACCTCTCTTGATGCAACTCGTACTCGTTGCCCCTTGTCCTCTCCTTGTAGCTCTTGGTGAAAAGAGAGTATCCATCTTTGCAGCTGTTCTTTAAGTACTGGAAAACCATGATGAGGTCATCCTCAGGGTAAGAGGGTCTAACTCCTTCATAGGGCGAGTTCTCCAGCACTTTGATTATTTTTGTGGCCCTTCTTTGGACCCCCTCTGGTCTTGTGCAAGTCCTTCTTTAATTGTGGGGACCAAATCTGGGCACGGTAGTCCAGCTGTGGCCTGACAAATGCTGAGTAGGGTGGAATTATCACATCTCTATCTCTGCTAGTAATGTCCTGATGGATGCAGCGAAGGATCTGATTTGCCTTTCTTGTTGCAGCAACGTACTGCTTAATTACATTCAGCTTGTTGTCCTCTAAGACCCTCAGGTCCCTTCCAGCAAGGCTGCTCTCCATCTACACAGATCCCAGCCTGTGCTGGGCTCTTTGGTTATTCTGGCCCAGGTACAGGGCCTTGCACTAACTTGCCCACTGAAAATTCTTTGTCTTACCCTGGTGTGAAACAGGCAAAATTTTAGAACCTCAGAAAGTTGTTTGGGAAGGGAAATGATTGTCTTCCTTCCCACCTGTCTTCACCTCTGTGATTGTGGAAGTCTCATTTTCCAATTTCCTGAAGCATGAATAGTACTGAATATATTGCACTTTGAAAATCATAAGTTAAAATGAGAAAACAAGCTAAAAAAGTCAACAAACCTACCCTTCCCTCAACTCTCTACACATATCCTAAGTTTCTTTCTAGTATATTTCTGTTCTTTCTAGAGAGGATCTCTTGAGTCACTTTCTTGTCTGCATGCAATAGCCCGTTCTTTGGCATTTTGGTTGCATTCTTATTGTAGTTAAATTGCATATTTGGAAGGGATCATTCTGAAGAATCTTTCTGTTTGTCTATTTATCTGTCTGTCTCTCTTCTTGCTGTTATTCCATGAGTAAGAAAACACAGGGAAGAGGGACATGTTCAGTCTGTTTCAGTAATCTCCACATTGTGCTCCTCAGCTTTTTGTAAGAACTCACAACTTGGTAAACTGTAATATAAGGTTATGATTTTCCTCTTCGTGATAAGTATTGTTAATAGAAAAGGAAAATGTGTGGATTTTTTTACCCGTCTGTCTGAGGATTTTGTTATGTTGCACTTTGGTGGGGTAATAATGCTCCGTATGAAGAGATATCACAGGAATTACTCCAGTTTTCCAATATACTTAAGCAAGAAAGTCCTTGTAATTATGGAAAACTCCTATATGCTGATGAGGAACATGGTGAGAGTAATGCACTCTTGGAAGTAGGATCTCTTCTTTGCACTGACCTTGGGTGAGAGAGCATTTTTCAGAATTATGGAAACAAAATTTATCGGAAACCTTTCCTAAAAAAAATATTCCGGCAGTATGATTCTGCCAGAGGCCTTCTTTAGATTGAAACAAAATGTGTGAATCTGGAGAGCTTTATTTTTTTTTTTGATAAACACCCATCAAACTTTGTATAGGCTTGAACACCAGAGAACTTTGTCTTTTCTTCTTGCCTCAGGCCTTGATATTGCACTCTCTTCCCACAGTAGACACCAGTGTGGGGTATAACAAAGGACAGACAATGTCATATTCAGTGTAATCTGAGAGAACTCAATAAGATAAGATTTGTAATCAGTGCACATTTATTAATGTTGTTTTCATTTTTCACTGCAGGAGTCAAGCTGAAGTATAGATACAAGACTCGCATTTAGACAGGCACCAATTTAATGCATCTCACTCTTCAGTTTTTTGATATGCGGAGCTGATGTTATTTATAAAACAAGACATTTAAAAGTAGACATAAAGTAAGACATATAAATTGATGAAATGGTTATTCACATTTATTGGTGAAACTGCTTTTCCTATATGCATATCCTTGACCTGCTCCTTTATTTTCCACTTGATGTTGATGAGGAAAAGGGTAAAAGTTATAACAGGGTATCTACCATGGAATTTTTTAAAAAAAGCTGACTTTAAAAGGTGAAATCAAGGTGTTCAGTGTTAGACTGGAGAGTAAAGAACTGACAAAGCACTCATTAATGCAGAAGAGTGATGGTGAAAGGTAATCAGAAAGAAAAAGTAGGGAATAATTTCTAATCCTTGTCATATGCTGTTTAAATCCAAATTACCTTAAGGAAAAATTGTTCTTCTGATTTCATCAAGAAATATTCAGATCAGACTGTAACTACCTAAAAATAAGATAATCTGTCTTTGCATGTGTGTGTGTGTGAGAGACACACCTTCCGTTTAATGTATCACAGTATCACAGTATCATAAGGTTGGAAAAGACCTTTGAGATCATCGAGTTCAACCTATGACCCAACACCCACACCTACTCCTACTTGTCAACTACACCATGTCACTAAGTAGATTATTTGCATTGGAATAACCCTCCAAAACACTTAGTAAGAAGAGTTAAACATTTCAACATCACTATTAGGAATCATTATCTTCGGTTTGCACAAGGAAAAATGGAAAGACATTAAATGAGAGTGTGTCTTCAAGTGCCTGCAGAGAAGTGTAGCAAGCCATGAGTATGATTTCTTGTGCAGAGATCTTCATTGCCAGGTCTGTGATTTTGAAACCTAGACTTTTCCTTTGCTATGTTTTTGAATGTTAATAAAGTCTTTTGTTAGTATGTTGTTTGGGAGAAGGTTAAAATGGATATTTCAATGTCTTCTCAAAAATATATTTATGCCAACACAAAGTATATATCCCAAAGATATACCAAAACTGGATTCTGCAACCGTATTTCCTTTTTGTATAATTTTCTCTCCTTTTCAAACTCAGTACTTATACCCAGTGAAGTATGAATAAGTATTTATATTGTGAACATGAAATTTCAGATACTACCTACTAAAAATCCAGCTATGAAATTAGGAAACGTATCATTTTGTGTTTTGTTCTTGAAAAGCTGTGACAAAGTTTAAATTAATTTTTTTGTTAGAAGTTTTATTTTAAAATTGTTCTTCAGAATATTTGGTGAATCTGCTTATATTTCTATTTTTTTCTGACTATCCTTGACAAAGAAATGAAACTAATTCTACTGATATCTTCATGTTTGTAGTTTTTTTTCATCCATTTGTTGTTTCTTTAATATCTGCCCACGTGATTACACCATCAACTTAAAAATGTTCTCTCAAGTTGACCTGTAGAATACAAACAGTAACTCACTCTTAACAATCAGACATTCTTGAGCCTCTTATGAAGACGCCTTTGTTACCTGATCAAATATTCCAGCATTAACCTACTTCTAAAAACAGTTCATCAGTCTCCAAGCAGCATTTTCAAAAAGAATTTTACTTTTTGTTCTTCAAAATGTCTGGTCCGCTGAAACTAGTGATGCGTGAATTTTAACTAAGTTGCAACGTGGAGGGTTTATGAAGTCAAGAAAGGGAAACAGTGTCAGGCAAAATCTAGGAAAACTTTGTCAGCTTTCAAAGGCGTCGGCAGCAGGTTTGACTCTGGATTGCAGATTGCGTTTCTACAAGAACCGCTGGGACTATATTTATGTAAAGCAGAACTGTAGCGGTTAAACTAAAGAGCAAAACTGTTGGTATTGCAGACACGACTTCCAGCCTGTGTGTATAGCAGAGGTTTTACTTCACACCAGCTGTAGTCTGGTCCCATGAATGAGTTAGCAGCTTAGGGCTTGTTAGGACCTAGATCTTCTGGTTTTGTCCTAAGGGAGACCAGTTTGTGCAAGACCAACTCCAGTAAGAAATGAAGCATGGCAGGAGAACAGGAAGTTTGATTCAAAAGCGTCAACACAGTCTAAAATAAGAATGCACTCTGCATTGTGTCTTTTGAAGTGAAACACATGGTAAGCTTTCTTGTAGCAGTCCTCACCATACGCTCTTTCTACAATAGAAGAGCTTGCAGTGCAATTCAGCTGCCTTGAAATAAAGACTTTCGCCACTGATTTTTCAGCCCATTTCTCAGTAACTTGGTCCATGTCAAAAGTGCATGCAGAAGAATTATCACAGTATCACAATATCATAAAGTTGGAAAAGACCTTTGAGATTATCGAGTCCAACCTATGACCCAACACCTACACCTACTCCTACTTGTCGACTACACCATGGCACTCAGTGACTCATCCAATCTCTCCTTAAACACCTCCAGGGACGGTGACTCCACCACCTCCCTGGGCAGTGCATTCCAACAGCCAATCACCCTCTCAGTAAAGAACTTTTTCCTAATGTCAAGCCTAAACCTCCCCTGGTGAAGCCTGAGACCGTGTCCTCTTGTTCTGTCGCTGGTCACCTGAGAGAAGAGACCAACCCCTGCCTGACTACAACCTTCCTTCAGGTAGCTGTAGAGAGCCATAAGGTCTCCCCTGAGCCTCCTCTTCTCCAGGCTAAACAACCCCAGCTCCCAGTTAATTATATATGCTTTTGAATTTCTTCTTCAGAACCACAACAACAAAAACCTACTCAGGAACAAACACATGTATCATCTCCTACCCATTGCCACTCTGGCCCTCTAGTCTTTATTTCATTGCTACTTGTCCTTTCACTGTCTGTCTTTGCTTCCTCAGTACCCACCTACTCTTTACCAGACCACTTGCTCTATTGTTTGTCCATTTCTCCTTAGTGCCTTACTACTTCTTTCAGGTGAATTCCTATTGAGAATTTTATCAGTCCTTGCTACTTTTTCTGTAGTTTTATATCTTATTACAGCTTTCTAAAATATCACATAATGTTCTCACTTGGTTGTATTTTCATTTTACCAGGCAGAAGACAAATTTAGCCAGTGGTAGTTACTAGAAACAGGTTCTTTTGCTTTCAAAGATGGAAAGTGTATTAATAATTTTGTAATTCCTCTGGAACTTCTAAAATAGTTACTAGTGATTTGGTAAAGCCCTCAACTAAAAGACCATTTCAGTCAAAATAGTGATAAAAACACATACTTTGAATTCTTGGGCATATGCATTTTCTAGTCTGCTGGGTTGTACTTCCTGAAGTTTTCACCCTAGCTAAGGTGCTTACATAAGTTATTTTTAGCTGATTTTAAAAAGCATCCTTTGATACATTTCATGTTATATCATTTGCATTGTGGCAACTTTTAATACATATCCCATTCCTATAAATTAGTGACTGCTGGAGTTTAGATTAATGAACTCTCATTAGTTATTTCCTTTGCATTTTATTTCCTGTGTAACTTTGGAGATGATTGCTAAAATACATTACTTGTGCAGGCAGCGGCTTTTAGTGCTTTTTTTGTTTCTTTCCTGCTGTGGTGACAAGTGCCTCATTCAATTGTTTCAAAATGAATGCCTTAAGTGGCTTTTCTCCTTTTTTGAGTGTCCTCCTAAGCTACAAAGTTCACTGAAGGTAAAACTTTGATTTGTAGGATCATTTCTATTCATTAGGATTTATTGCAGTATTTTTTTTGCTGAAAAAGTTAATTCCCAATAAGTAATTTCTTTGGTTACATGGTCCTGGAAGAAATTACAAATGCAACTTCAAATAATTTTATTGAAATAAATGGCATATCTATCAAATTACATTAAAAAAATCACTTATTTTGGGGATAAAATGTGGACTAGTCATTATTATGAGAAGTGCTATCTCCACTATAATAAGAATGATTTTGCTCTTTCAAACCCAGGACTAGGTTGTAAAAGTATTATTGCCATTTTACTTTAAAAAATCCTGCCATTTCAGACTGTTTTGTGGATCACAAGCAACAATAAATCAGAGCAAAGAAGTTCATAATGACAGTATTTTACTCTCTAGACATATCACATTTACACAACATGTTGCCAAATGCAGCATATTGCATTTTTAAGTTTGTATATTTAAAATAGTTATGGATAGTGAATAATTATTTTTAACAAGAAATAAAAATGACTCCTTGTCTTTTAGCATGCCATTATTCAAATTCTTTAGGTGTTCCAGTTGTTAAATGAAAATATCTGCATTAACTTTTTACAACTTATTGAAACCCTTCTGATGTAGATGATAAAATATGACAGTTTTATGAGATCTGAATGGTGGCAGATGGAAAATCTCAAAGTAAATTTCTTTTTCTGTGATCAACAGTGCTACCACTGGAGACATGAACAGAACTTTGCTGGTCAGTGTTTTCTAAACAAATGCAGTTATGAGAATGCTATTTTAATTAAAGAGATGCATACTTTTTGAAAAGATGGCTACTTTTTCTGACTAATCATTTAACCTTCAACTTAAGTTGAAGTCACAATTTGAGTGACTTTCTGATATGAATTCAAGAGGAAGAGATTTTGATATTGCTGTAGAATAATTACAAAAAGGCTGGGTAATGATTAATAAAGCTACAACTGATTTTCATTTTTTCAAAACAAAAGAAGTTTTGCCAAAATAATTTTAGTGTTCTATCATAGCGTCGTGTCAGAGCCCATTTCTGATCCATCTGAACTGGTCTGTGAGGGCCTCCGTTGATTTCATGTATGCATAAAAGGCTAAACAACAGACTAGGCTGCAAGATTAGTCTCCCTTTAATTTGTATTAAAAATCATACTTTAGCAAATAATCATTTAAAAAAGATAGATAATAATTCTAAAAACCACAGGAAAATACAGGGACTTTGTGAACAAGAAAAGCTCCTGGTGACATCTTGCATTGCATTGGTAAAACTATTTTCTACCACTTTTGCTCTTTTCATCATGGTTATTTCATACCTTTTGTAATACCAGGATAAACCATCACCCTATTAAGGTTTCAGATGCAAACATTCAGTAATTAGCTCTAGTATCAATGGAAAATAAAAAACACAGGCAGCATAAATGACTTTAAGCTCAACTGACCTATTTTTTAAGCTTGCATCAGTATTAATGTTTCTCATTACAATTAAAATTATTTTAATGTGACATATTGAATTATAATTAATATAATTAGAAATAATAAAATATTATTCAAAAGCTGTTTATTAAATAGAACTTGTTCCCATAGAAACAAGGAGCAAAAGATTAAATTTATTCAGGTTTTATAGCAAATAAATATTCTTCTACTGTGCATATTTAATGTTCCCACATCTATATTTCACAAGAACATCAGTAGAAATCAATAGGCAACTCAATATAGAGTATTTCCTTTACTCCTTATGTGGCATTTTAGTTGCGTTTGTGTTAAAAAACAAAACAAAGCAAAACAAAACAAAGTAAATCTGTTTGGGCACCAAGAAGAGGCACAGATTTTTTCTTGATATTGATCTTCAGCAATAATGATTTTTAAGCATTGAAGAAGTGCATATGTGGATTTTGTGTGAAGGCCAACAACAAAACAGCAAAACAAAATGTGGAAGAAACAGGAGGCTAAAGAGCTGAATCAAGACTGCCAGTAGTCAGCACAGCTTTCATCTTGTGCAAGAACTGTAGGCTTGTGTTTGCAAACGCTCACGATTTATTTAGAATTTTAATTAAAGAAAAGAAGTTATTGGAACAGCAACCTAGCAGTACCTAGCATCTGTCGACCGTGGCTAATGGTTTTTACAACCTCATCTGCAAACACTCCATTAAAGAAGCTAACCATGATATGTGATAAAAATGAGGAAAAAGAAACCTTGCCTGCAGCTATCACTAATATACGAGACAGAATAAGGGTTAAGAAAAAAAGACACAACATACAAAGTGTTGTAGCTTCAGGGATCAATCTCAAGTCCTCAGGCAGAAGGATGGTTATGTACTCATGAGCATGTGAAGTGTTTTAGCCTCTGAGTACTCTCTAGACAGCATTTTCAGAATTTGCATTTTTTTCTGTTTTCCAAAGGTGGAGTGGGGAGAGAAGATGCTTTAATGTTTGAAGGCATAAGACCCTTGAATTTTTCTTTAATCATACTTGCCAAGTGGTCTCTCTATTTGTAGCTCTTTAAAAACTAATGCTTTGTATTTACTTGGGATTTCACTGTGCAAGGTACAACTTTATTGCAACTGCTGGATACAGAAGCAGATCATGATCAGAAGTGTTTATTGACGGGGAATACAAAGGGACAAAAAGATTGCAGATTTTCTTCCGTGCTTAAGTAGAGTACCCTCATCTTGATTTCAAATAAGTTAAATATTGTAGCAAACTGGATCCAATCAAGACTCTCTTCAAAGCACCCCTTTCAAGATTTAGCCTAACAACCAGAAAATTTTATAATTTTCCTGGGATGGTGGGTGAGAAGAGAAGTAACTGCTGCAGTATTGGCTAAACTGTTTCAGATGTGTTGTACTTCTCTAACATAGTTGTTGGAGACGGGAAATTACTATTAAATGTTGCAGCCCCTTCCCTGCTAGTGTAGGGTGCTTTTACTGCATTATAACATACCACCACCATCATACTTATATAGTGCATTTATATCTGATTATCTGCTAGAGAAGTCCTGAATCTTAGGTTTGACTCCTCTCCAGATCAACCTGTGCATATGGTCAAGCACCACATGTGAATGTACAGACACATCAAAATGACAGCAGGTGTCTGCAACAACAACTGAGCTCCTTCTGATAGTCAACCTGTGGAAAACAAACAGAAAACCCCCAAAGGTCAGATATTGTGTACATCAGAGTTTAAGAAGGCTTGAAAAAGTTGACTGGAATAATAGAGAACTTCATTTGACATGGAACATTTTAATGGGCAGGTTCTTGTGATAGCTGAATCATTGTAAGCTCGACACGTATTTTGTGAGATGTATCACAAGTCAAAAAATATCCCCCTACTGCTATCTAAAGTCATTCTATAGCTTGGTGTATTTAATGAACGGATTAAACTAGTGGGTTATAAGAGACGGTGTAAAGAGTACCGATGCAAACAAAAGAAACATGCTGAGTTTCCCACCCCCTGTTCCTTTGCAGCAGTGGGAAAGTTTCTGATCACTGAAAATGACTCTATAAAAAAGGGACTTGCTTTCTTTTGGAAAGTGAACAGTCTCCTTAGGGAATTGGGGGCTCTTTTCCTGGCAGATTTGTTTCTTTATTCCAATGCTAAGAAAAATTTTTTTTTATTGTTCTGAAAGAAAATATACCTGTATAATAAGCATTCTTGCAGTTAATACAATCCCTTCACACCAGGCATCTTTGTTAGTTAGTATGCACTGGGTTTCACTCTATTGTGTGGCTGGCAGGCTTCAGCTGCTTTTTGTAATACTGCGAGCACATATCAGCCCTTTTGCAGCTGAAGTGAAAATCCTTAAGCTTTCTTTTGACTGCTAACCATTCCCTATGCGTTAAACTTCTCCTAAATAGTATAATTAAATGTATTTTTTCCTGTCCTATGCCTTCTTGGTATGGTACCTTTAAATCACGTGAGTATCATGGAATTGATTTGCTGAGAACTAGTGGGATTTCAGAAATGTCCTCTAAGGAGATGCTTCATAAAATGCTGCATACAAAAGCATTCAGAAAATTCAGCTGAACTTGTATGAAATCTTAAAAGACTTAAAATATTCCGTATTGATTTACAGAAAAGCCACTGGACTTAATGTTGCTTCATGTAAGACTACTTACAACTTTCATACAGGCAATGGAAAAAGTAATTTGGACTCAGCTCAGAAAAAGCTGTATCTGCTCTTCTTGCCCATCTTGCAGTTTCTTAATGCTTCAGTTAGGAAGCTGACCTCAAACATATTCAGACTGAGTAGTTTCGTGAGACACTGAAGTGGAAGAAGCAGTTAAAGGTTCAAGTGCATCTGTAGGCTCAAGCCAAAAATCTCGGATTGAAAAGATTTAAATTAGTCATTTTACTGCATAATTAGAAGCTAAAGATATCTTGTCTGAGTTTTATGTATCTGCAGTTAATATAAAATTGAATGGGGATTTCAGATACCCCTAGTTATGCCCAACTATAGCTGCAACAGCTCTGAAAAGATCCTTTGTCGAAATGTATATTTCAATATTTAACTTTAGATGGCTAAAAGTGATTTTTTGGTTCTTTGATTTGTTTTTTCCTTATATGAATCATGCCTCTGTTACAAGTTTGGTTGCATTCCAATCCTGCTTCCTTATCTGGCTGGATCCTGCGCAGTCTGATCACTCTCAGCTTAAGTGTTTCAAGTGGCCGGTTATTCATGTCAGCCTTGTGAAAACAGTGCAGATACAGAAAGCACGCCTGCCTCTTTTCTATTCGTTGAATTACCTCTGTTTGATTTGTTTTCCAGGCATGGATTAGTGGGCTAAAAGCAATTAGTTTTTCATATTCTTAGATAAATTGGAGGGGACAAAGAATTAGGATCTATTGCAAGAACATATTTGAAATTGAATTATTGTGAGACAATATAAATATCTTTTTAGATCAGTTTTCCAAATTATTGCATCATTTTTTAAACTTAAAAGTAACATTGTCTTATTGGCTACACTTAGATAGATCTAATCCCGTATTTATGGATTTCAGTATCTATACAGTTCAAGATTTTACCAGATTCTTTTACGTGTTTGATGCTTTATAAGGGAAATTATCATCTATTGTCCTTGAAAAAATGAGATGGCTGCCTCAATACTTTACAACCTGTATTCCTAAAGAGGTGCCTCTTACTGTTCTGTGAAGGACTTGTAGTCTTTATAGTCAGGTCCTTGTCAACTCTTGATGAGTTACCTTTAGAGGACTATAGAAAGCACTAAATCGTTCCCTAATGCTAAATTCATGCGTACAGTTTTCATGTTTGCTAACCACGTGACACACAATTGTGAAATCGAAAGGAGGATGGTTCTAGCAACTATGAATTACAGGTGGACTAAAATCAGTCGGCCTGTGGGAATGATCACAGTGATTTTTGTGGAATTTTACTTTGATTTTTACAAAATGAAATCTAAAACCATTGAAGATCAGGTTTGCGCCTGCCTTGTTTTTATGGGCAAAGAGTCCCTTGCCTTTATTTAGAGTTTAGAAAGAACCAAGCACCCTTGTCTTTCCCCAGACACGAAAGAATACTCTTGAGTCTTTATAGAAAATTCAATAGGTCCAATTTTACTGTGGGCTTATGAGACTGGTCCTGGCAAAGCTCTGTGTGTGCATGTTAGGACACAGCATCATTCCAGAAAAATGAATACACTGCATAGCTACACAAGTAGTTCTGGCCCAAACCTTTTCTTTTACTTTGTATCCTTTTTGAAAATCAAATCTGTAGTGTGTCAACATTCTGTTATTCACAGGTGAATTACTTGGCTTGTAGAAAAAATGTACCCAGTGTCCCAGCAAGTAGGACCTTTCATTAGACATAGAGTGGTGCTGTTATTTCTTCTCCTACCATATGACTTGATGCAGTTGACTGGAAGATGAATCTTTTCTCTCAAGTCTAAATATAGGACAGTGTCTTTACCAAATGACTGTTTATGTTTTTATTTGATTTATGGCACTGTATAAATGCCCTCTGCTCTTTTGCCTGATATAAAGTGCATATAGAGAATCTGTTTGGATTTTTGATCACAGAGAAGGATCTCAAACCTAGGATTATTGCATTTCTCCTGGCAGTTTTCATTGTTTGACAGATACAGAGGCAGTGGGCAACACCAAAGATATCTTCAAGAAATGGTGAAACTGATCTGGTGGGTTTCTTCTCAACTTTTACAGTTTCTTGAATGGGTGGATTACCTTGACTGTTTTATCACTTGCTGTGCTGGCATATACTTTGGAGGGGCTGGAGGGGGCAGAATTGCACCATAGCGTGCTAATTGGCATTTAATAAGAATTATTGCTGTTTAGGACCCTCCTTCTATCTACGTCTCTAAAATGGTAGTATGCTTTAAACCTTAAAAAGCACAACGTGAAATTATTAGAGTAGCAAGAAAGAATGTCATGAACTTATTGGTTTTGTATTTTTACTGACATTACTGTTTAACCTTCCAGAAGTGTGTTGTAGCGGCTTGAATTATCTGTTTGAAGAGGGATGGTCAACAAATTACATGAAATGAATTAGTCAGGGTTTAATACTGGGAATCTTATGGAGACCAAATTTAATATTACAGGGATTCATGCTATTGCTAATTGATCTATTTGGGTTTATATTTTTAATGGGGATAATAATATCCACACAAAATGGCACTATGTCCCAGATACGTTAGATAGCTGTGTGTCAACTATGGAGCAAAGCTAAACTGGGAGCTTTATAAGTAGATGATTCTTCTATATTGTTTCCAGAATTCATTAAATAGCCCACACTTGGCTACCTTAAGCAGCGTGGAACTACTTTGGGGTTGGTCTCACATTTATTTTTTAGTATACAAGTGTGCATGGTAAATTACCCTTGGTTTCCGAGACTTGCTTGTGGCTATGATCCGGTGCTACCCAATGATACCAAACACTATCATGCACTTTTAGAAGATGAAAGATGTTTCGTTTGGATTCTTTTCTTGAAGCTTACTGCTTCTATTTGACATTGTCTTTGAAAGTCCATCTAGTATAAGAAACTCCTCATTGAATTCATTTTTCCCACATATAATTTGCTTGAAAATTTCATGTGATAGGGTAAATTTTTTTTTTTCTGTAACCTAGCATGTTGCAACTGGCACTCTATTTTGTCCATGACCACATTCTGCATGTAGTCACATTAAAAAATATATCTCTCTTTCTCTCTTTAGAAAATGGTTAGCTATTCTTTTTTGTTTACAGAGATGTATTTGGTTTAGGGCCTATTAGGTTCAATATTGTTTTCCTTTGTACAAATTATCAGTGATGGAGGTATTCAGTTTCTTTAGCAAGTTTGGCAACAAGATGGCTTGATTCTACTGTTGACAGTTAGGGAGCATAAACTTGCAAAGGGCTAATAATTAATATATATTAATCAATAACGTAGCTCCAAATGAAAACACGGGCAAACTAACATTTATGGTCTCCCAGGCTTGGCCACAATATGAAGAAATCTTTGTCACTCTGCTTTCCTCGCAGCCCTCCAATTGACTGCATGGCTGGTGTTGACTGGCGGTAACCTCCCTGATCTCTTTTCCATGTGGGTTTTCACCTGCACTCTTCTGCAAATAGAAATGTGGGATAAGCATCCAGGGACTAAGGAGGTACAAGAAGGAAATAGAAATCTGAAGAAGAGTCCTGGAATGCATTTTTCCTTTTTCTTTTTTCTTTTTTTTCCACTATGAGGGGAAAGGG
The DNA here is from genome assembly GCA_033558235.1 of Neomorphus geoffroyi. Lineage (NCBI taxonomy): Eukaryota > Metazoa > Chordata > Aves > Cuculiformes > Neomorphidae > Neomorphus > Neomorphus geoffroyi. The sequence continues at coordinate 113,079,622 of JAUMJM010000005.1, read as the reverse complement.
GACAGGTCAGGTCATAAACCCCAGTGTGTCTTGTGTGCTGGAAAAGGGCAAGGCAGAAACCCGTTAGGCACGGGTAGGTGCAGATTGTGTGCTCAGATGAACAGAGCCATGCATAGAAGCCAAACCCTGTATGTTCCCCTCCTGTCATATTAATCAGTGAATATATTATGTAGTCCCTTTATTCAGTGACACTGAGTGGAATAAAATGACAGCGCAACTGTGGAGGGCACATTTTCTCCAATTTGTAACTAATCATTTTGGTAATGTATGTGTTAAATAATCTCCATAAATGCCTGAAATACAGCTTAATGAATACCCACTCATATGCTTGAACATAAATGATTACAAAGATTTCATATTACTACAGACAATTAACTTATACTTATTTAAGATTTACTTTTTCATGGCCAGCAGGGATACATCCCTCCTGGGTTGTGACCAGATGTTTAAACATGAAGACTGTAATTTTAGCTTTTATAGCAAGTATATGCCTCAGTGGTAATGGATTTGACTCTTTCTAGCAAGCAGCTCAAATCCTGCAATTTGGTGGTCAGCTTAAGGAAAAAGAAACGCTCTGCAAATGAGTAAAAACCAGTCTGCATCTCATATCAGTGGATCCTCTGGAGTCAGCTGCATAACTAATGGAATCAGCTGCTGGCCTTTTCACCAGTGGGGAGCACATTTTCTCTTCATAAAATAACTGCAATCCCACAGTCTGACGTAGTCTGGGAAGAAGTGAATTTTGGACTTACTGAAGCACAAGTCTTTCAGGCAGCATGTTTGGTTAGGAGTGAATGAGTCTAGCGTTAAAGCTGGTAATGGAGAGGCAAGATGCCTAGAATCTATTTGCAGCTCTGTCATTGATTCCCAGCAGGAGCACAGATGCATTCAAGTGCTTGAAATTCATTCTTCTTTTTTCAGTATCCATCTCCAGCAAGCACTGTTTAATAAACATTCATTTCTGCAATGCCGCTGCCCCTAGTTTTATATGCTCGTGAATCTAAGGGACTTGAAGATACGGTTCCCAAAGCTGCCTCTTCTTTCCTTGCCAAAACTTAATACCACTTAACAAAAACATGTGATCTCAAATACAACAAAACTGTTATCCAGATATAACAACTTTTTTTTTCTTTGATCCATGCAAGATTCTGCATCATTCCTTGGACTTTTTCAAATGTCTGTCTTACCCATAATTTCTGCAGTGACTAGGTTAGAGTGAGACCATACTTGTGTTACCGAGTTTGAGCCTCGGGTACTATACCAAGACAATAGGTTTTGTGTATTTTCATGGGAAAGGAAGGGCATGCATACTCAGTATTTCAGAATCTCTGTTATCTCTGCCTGGAAAAGTAGGGTCTTGAAGATGAGACTTTAAAGTCCTAAGTAAATGTCTCGGCAAAAAATCACTTTGTCTTCCAAAGTGGAGATTTCCCTTGTAGTTTCTTCACTCAGGATTTCTGTCCTGTTAGTTTCCGCCAAAATTCGTATTTTGACTTATAACTGTGATTTTGGGGGTGAAAAGGGGGCTTGGTGAGTTTAATTAAGTCTTGCCAAAGCAAAGATGTGTCTTCAATTAAATGGTAAATTCAATACCTTTTTTGCCTCCCTTCTGGAAGCTAAGCTATGTTCCTCTTGAAGCATATCTGTTTGGGGAACAACCTGATGAGACAATAGGCCAATCTCCGCAATAAAGTCACTGCAGCTGACAAGCACTGGGTTCACGTATCTGTATTGCCACGAGTTGAAGATAATTAATAAAAAAAACCCCTAAGTGTTCCCAGTTTCCCGGGCAAGATGCAATATATGGCAAAAAATGTACCGTCCCAAGTGTTTATAGCCACAAGCTTGCAGTCTAAAGCTATTGTTTTTAAATACCTATTTCAGCCTCTTTGTATTAATACAAATCTCTAGTATCTCTGAATGTGTCTAATATTGGGGCATGTTATTCTAGTCCTTAGCTATTTACATGATAAATCATGTTATATTGAATTCATGTTTCATAAGGGCGATCCTGTAATTTCCAAGAGCAGCTAACAGAAATGCTTGAAAGGCTGAGGATGAAGCATTTATGCTTCCTGCAAGGAAGAAAGAAAGAAACAAAAGTGATTTGGGGAATCAGCAATTCTAGGAAGGATGTTTGGCTCCTGGCAGCGCAAGCCCTGTATTATTGCTGTGTTCTGCTTGGACCAGACTACCTTACTGAACAAATACTGAGCTCTGGCAGCTCAGCCTCCTGTGCTGCAGAAATAGACATGGTAATGTCGTTTTTGAAATGATACCAGTATAGCAGCTGAAATCCATTTTCCTTCAACCCTCTAAAGGACGTTTTTGCATGTTTTCAGGCAGCAAGCAGGTGTTTCACAGTTTCCTAACCTGATGGTATACCTGGAAACATCCTGTCTTAGCCAACCTATAATCATTCCTTCTCTCATCCAAAGCTCTCCTCCAACAGACCAAATTCATACTTAGGAATGAACAGGCTTATTGGGTTGTACTTTTGTGCTTGCTTGTATTCTGAGGGAAGGATGCATTGAGTGGTTGCAATAGGGAAGTGTCTCGTTTTCACTCAGATTTAAACTGTCTCTGAAGTTTGTTCCACTTTCCTGTCAAGTCAGTGTATTAGTGTCTGTCAAACTCTTCTCAGGTTTTTTTCAGCCACCCAGGGCCAAGAAGGGCTGACGGTGTTTCCCATAGCTCTGGCTTCCAAACTACAAAGAGGTTAAATGTTGTGTACTCAGACATTCCACCAAATCTCTTTACTAGGCTACGTGGGGAAACATTGACAATGTAAGCAACAGGTTTGATGGGGCTGACTTTGTCTTTGCCAGGGACAGGCTGCTGATGTTGCAACCACTTGCAAACTGAGCACTAGGGATACCCATGGCACCTTGCACGAGCTGACACCAGGAGAGTCCAGCTGTGCAGTCTGCTCATGCAGCAAATGTGTGGGAGCAGGCTCAGGTGAGGCCAATGGTTGCCTTCTGGAGCTCGTGGTAAGTGAAATCCAAATGTGAGAGGCCCCTTGGCACTCCTCAGGCTGATCAGCTGGTGGGGGTGCTGCAGAAGAGCATGGATGGGAGGTGAACAACCCTGCGGTGAGCCCCCCAGGAGAGTGCTCTTTCTGCCTGTGGGATGAGCGGTGTAGTATGTTGTGTTATAAGTAGAAGTATTATGCACATCCTTTCTCTCTCTTTCGAAGCAAATCAATGTCAGATTAACTCCTATGAAAGAGATAGCTATGTTAGAAATAAAAGATGAGGCAGCTAGATAAATCATATTGTATCCTTTAAGAGGTAATATCTTATGTTTATAGTACTTTGTTATGAAAGCAGAAAGCTCTTATAAGTGAACAAAAATGGGAAGATATTTTGAAAGCCTGAAGTAACCTCAGGTAAAATGAGCGCTAGAAATAGCAAGTCATTCAGGTCCGTGCACAGCAGGGTGTGTTATCTGCTGTATACACAGCAAGCTAAGCTTCTCAGCGTTGTGAGCAAAACTAAACCTGCTGCCTCCTCTTCGGTATTTAGCTAGCTAATCACAGAAGGTCACATTTGCTCCCCCTGCAAGGCTGAGAGCGAGGAAAGTTATTTGGATGGACTGCTTTCTGCGGATCTCCAGAGCAGCTTCTCTCCTGCACAGCCCCCGCAGGGGGGCAGTCCTGGCTTCCAGCCCCTGGGCTTTTCATGGCCTGACTGGAAACAGGCCATAGCTTCTCTCTGCAAGAACCCATCTCATGCCCTGGGCTTTCTGCTGCCAGAAGCAGCAGGATACTCTGATGTGACCCTGACCATGTAGCCTACCTGTACCTGTAAGGCCATTACTAGGGTTCAGATAGTTAATTTACATTAAAGGTCTGGCTTTTGGGTGCCCAGTCCTGTTCTAGAGTTTTCTGATTGTGTAGGTCAAAGATTGAGTGTTGCGTACATGCTGATCCATTTGTCTACATGGGGAGTGATTTTAAGAGGAAGCCTACTTCCCCATCTCCCAAATCTTCTTCCTCTCTCCCCAAGGAAAACAAACAGGCTTAAAGACCAAGCAGCATCCAAAGGTTTTCTCAGCAACTACCAGAAGAAAGTTTCATTCAAAGTAACATATAAGCCAAATGAGACCTGGGATAATTCAGAGTGGGAGAATAAAGCAAAACCAATTATAGATCGGGTCATGTTCCCTTTCACCTTTATCTTGCTGGCTGAGGAAATGCATTTCATGTTGGCTTTCATCTCCTTGGGATTGCAATTCTCTGCTTAAGGACAGCTGGGGATTTGGGCTATGAGAGAAAATTTAGCAACTGTGCTCTGTGCATGGATATGTCTACTTCTGACCTAGAATTTATTAAGGAAGCAAAGCAATAATGGCAGTGAAAGAGCTGTTGGAGTTGCTCTGCCCAGTAATGAGGAGATGCTCTATGCAGTGGTGCTGGATGGAATTGCTAAGGCCAATTAAAGTAGCTGAGTGAGGAAAAGTCAGTCAGTGTCACCTTTTCTCCTCCTCTGTAGCATTGACTTTTCTACAGGTCATAAATATAACTGTTTACTAGAAACATTCCTTGGCATGTACTCACAACATATAAAACAAAGGACATGATCTCTCAAAATATGTTTTGCATTTAACATCTTATCTCACAGAGAATAAACCCTGCTCTTTACAGCACCTTCCTGACCTTGGATATACTTGATTAGACATTAGTTTTAGTTTACTTTTTTTTTTTTTCTTTTTCCTCTAGGGCAACAGGTAACCAGAACACAAAAGCATCAGATACATTTGAAAGCAGTTTTTAAGCTGTTGTGCTCATTTTGATGGAGGACTGATACTTGATTTGTGACTTGAATCTTTGAATCCCTTTGAATACATGATTGCGTATATTTTAATGAACTACAGATACAAGAGACGAATGTTTTTCATTGGGCTGTGGCATATTCTCCTAGGAAGGATTACTCTGTTGAGCCAAAACCCAGGCAAAACGATTTAATGTGGTGGATTCAGCTTGGTAAAAATAAATATTTTCTTTATGTGACATAGAATTAAGAAGCTACTGAAACTAAAAATGGAATCATTCTCTTTGGGGCATAACAAAGGGTTGTGAGCCCTAGCAGTAGGCACTATCTTATTTCAAACCACTGTCATTGAGGATTTACATTATTCTTTTTTAAACTATATGTTTGGAAGAGACTTGTCGGTGGCAGACTGTCCTATACACCCTCTTAAAATAGAAACATCTCAGACCTCTTTTGGAGGCTTCTGAAAATTAGGATGTTGAAATAGATTGATTCAGGTCATGTGCAGTCTTATTTTACTCCTCTGGTAGAAAAATAAAGAAATAGAAACTGGCTTAATGAGCATACTCAAATGAAGAAACCTCAATGAAAGTAACAGAGGGGTAGGAAAAGGCTGGGGTGAGGACGAATCAGCAGGCAAAATCTGAAGAAGCCCATCACAAAGGGTAAGGCTGAGCATCCAGAGAGAGCAGATGCTAATATAGAAGGTATCTACATGTTAGGGCCTGCCTCAGTTGCAAGTTGCATGTAGAGATGATACAGATGCTAAGCACACATCTGAAATTACCTTTAAATATGTGAATTTTTCAGATCCTGAACCAAGCTCTACGATCAGCACATGGTGACAATAGAACCTACCCAAAATCTAGTTGTAAACCTTCTTAAGCTCAAATGAAATTAATCTTTACATGGTAGGTTGGTGCCATTATAAATTTAGAAGTGGTCAGCTGGTTATTTACACCATGAAAATCATCAAACCATTGGCAGTGCTGGGACTTATTTGAAGATAAAGGACATTCTTCTTCATAAAGAAGAATACCTAATATTGCTGAGCTACTTTTAAAATGATGATTTGATTTCATCTGGCAAGCAAAAGCCTCAACTGCTGAAATTAAAGAGCTGTGAGCTTATGTGGTAGTTTCTTTTAATGAAATCATTGTCAACTAAACATGACATGTTTTGATCAACTTGTGCTGTCTCTGATGTATGCAGTTTCTTTATCCCTTATAATAGTTAGCAAAAATATTCACAAATACAATTAATACTTATAAAGAATGTCCAGCCCTTTTTTACAGGCAATCCAAATCCAGTCTATTGGGATAAATGGCCACTAAGACAAAAATTTGTGACTTATAAAGAAATGCTTCCCTTGCATGGTTCTGGGTTTCCTTTGCTTTATCTGCAGTCTGATGGCTTTTCTTTGATATTTTAAAACACAGGAGTAGTGATGAGTTTCCCTGTGATTTTCCTGAAAATGTTTCTATTTGGTTTCCTACATAATTTTGAATATCCTTATAAACTTGCTGTGAATCACTAGGTATCCCGATAGACAATTTTTTTTTTTTCTAGATCTAGAAAATGTGGCAATAAATTTGATGACATCTAGAAATCATTTCCTTCTCATGTCTGTTTCAATTTCCAATTGGACTGAAAGCATGATTTGTTTTTTATAGGAGAGAGAAGCATAGTGTCATTATGGTGTTTTATTTGTAGTACCTATCATTCCCTTTAATCCACTGAAATGTCTCATTGCTTGTTTAAACACTCAGATGTGATAGCTTCATTGAACTATCCCATTCATCAACAGCTCAACTCACGCCTACCAGTGCCTGACGTTGAGAATCTGTTGCCAAAATCTGTCAGACAAGAATATATTCTTCTTGCTGCAGTGACAGATGGTTCTCCTGAACAAAGATCTTTCTGCCTATAAAATGCTGTCTCTTTCTTTTTGTCATAGACTTATATTAGGTAGCCACAGTGCCATCAATACAGTATCGTTCCATCAGGTTGCAGCAGAACACGAGCATGCCTCTAGCCCATTCTTCTGTCTCCCAGACTGCTGCGGAAACGAACTCTCAGCAAAATTTTTTACCTATCTACTTTTTCCTATGTCCCATTTAATAAACTATGAATCCTTCTAAACTGTTTTTAAGTACGTAAGAGTGTTCTTAAAGACATTAAGATCCTTGGCATTTTCTGGAGGAAAAAGCAAATTGATTGTCGTTACTGAAAAAATATTAGCTGAAGCTTAAATCTAAATGGACATCCTAAAGTTTGCAAAGATAGAGAGGAAGATGGCTAGGTTTGGTTTGAGATTACTTTGTATCAGAAAGGATTTTTTTGTTCTACAAATGTTTCTTTAAAATGAGAAACTCTTCACCTTCCCCAGAATCTCTTTAGGATTTTGAGTTTTTAAGAAGAAAGTTACAAATCGCATTTTCCCCTCTTATGACATATGCAAAACATTACAGGGCAGTACCATGCTAAAGCAGAACTGTAAGCTCTTTTACTCTTGTAATGCATTCAGCTAGTTCAGTAGGGCTTATTGCAGCTAGATTTTGTTAGAAAATGAGTTAACATTCAGTATTGTATACTGAAGTCATCAGATTCATGCAAATTCAGAAATCGTGTTATGTGAAGCATCCTATTTCCCTGGGTAGCCAGACGAAATAAATGTATAACTTAAATCTTTATCCACATCCAAACATTGTTTTTAAATGATTCTGAGCAATGTGAAACCTACCAACCAGCCTAAATAACAAACCATGAAACAAATGAAGGTTTTCTGGAACCCTCCTAGATAAGTTGTAGTGTATTTGTCCTGTTATGCTTCTGTCTTTCTTTCATGCTTACTTATTTTTCATTTGTCTGTATTATTTTAAAATGCTGCCTCAGTGAATCAGGTGCTTCCAGCCACTCAGAATAAGAATGAAGTTATTCTCTTTGTAAGTGTTTTTTCCTGGAATGACTTGCATGATGTTTTATCTTATCCTCTTGTCCCATTGAAAGAAGATTGAAATGTATGTCAGCATTGGTCTTGATGGTAGTAAATCAGTTTCGCTAAAATTCCCACCCCGATGGTGACATCCTCAGCTCTGTGATGCAAGAGGTGAAGAGTTTACGTGAAGCAGTGATACTTGTCTATGAAGCAGAAAGCTTGAAACCTACTCTGCAAAAGATAGGTTACTTGAAAAGTTAATACCTATCCTTATGTTTAGTCCTACTAATGCTAGTGGTGGAGTTGAAAAAATAGAGTCTTTATGGATAAACCTTACTACATTAGCTTCACTGATAGCGTGGAGCAGGAGACTGCATGAGCTGAAATACATTGCTTAGCTCCAGAAGTTTTGAGCCTCTTTTTGAACTGAGTGTTCCAGTGAAACAAGTGGGAAATACAATTCACAGAGTCTGGTGGAACTCTGACACCCTTGTGTTCAGTCACGCCCACAATCAAACTACTCTTTCCCATCTAGAAAAGAAGAGAGCTGTCAAGCAGTATTCTAAAGGATGACAGAATTCTGCCTCCAAGCATTTAATATCTTTGAGAGTTAGTTCTGCTCAATTTTATTGTGATAATATTTTGAGGAGAATATTCAAAACATCTTTTGAATTAGCTTTGCAGTTGGTTTTGGAGGCTAACAATACAGATCATCTTCTTAAACTTGCATTTTGTTCTAGTATGTGAAAGGTAAAAAGGCAAGAATTACAGTTGGCTAGTGATGCACGAGAAGTCTGCCTAACTTCACACGCGCCTTTTAGTAGGACCTGATTATTCACTAAACCTCCTAAGGAAAGAAAGGATTTTCCATTCCTGTAAGTTGTGTAGAGGAACATGAAATAGTTGATAAAAGGTCTTTTGTTTGCCTATTTTGAGTTCCCTCAAATCTATCCTGCTTGTGCTGTTGTAATGCATCAAACCTAAACATCAGGTTCTTTGTGCACAAACAATTCGTTTGCATATATGCTTTATGGAAAGGGAAGTGTAACTTAATAGTAATTATGAATAGATTAAGTGCAAATAGAAGAACTATACAGGTTTAGTTTGTACACATCTGGAGTATTGTACATGACGTAGAACTGACCTTAGAAAGGACACAGGAGCAAAAACATAAAGTCAAGAAAAGAGATAAGCAGGTAAGACATGGGAAGGCTGAAGAAAAAAAATTATGTGTTCTTTAAAAGTAAGATCTCAAGGGACACAAAAATCATTAAATACCTTCAAAGTAGCACTCCTAGAGGAAGTCACTGTCTATAGTTCATTGAACATAAACCAATGGAATTAAGGAGGAGATTTCAAAGCAGACAATAACGAATGAAATCCTATTGCTGCATAGATTCCTAAAGGAATTAGTCAAAGTCAGAGTTATCCAGAATCAGTGAAATACTAAGGGTAAGATTAATTCATGTAATCGATATTTAAATGTTATTTATTTACAAGCCAATAAAAGCTCAGACTTCACTCAACCAATTATTTTATATTAAATGCTAATTCATTACTAACACATTGTAATTGAAAACTAATTACCATGGTGTTGGTATGCAGTCTTTTATTTCCCAATCTCGGCAGATGGAGTTTTAATAATTTGTTATTAACTAACGTAGATAAATGTCTTATTGAATAAAAATGAAATTGATATTTGAGGACTATCACTTAATCATTTGCTTTCATTAATTCCAACAGGGTTCTTTTAGACACTTTACTGTTTTCTTCCCTCTCCTTCTTCCAGTCTTTATGCCTGAGGATAGTAATAATGATGACGTGAGAGGAGAAAGTCATAAGAACCATTTCATTCTTTGGCAGGTGGTAAAACCTTTTCTTCTTCCTAAACTGCACAGAATGTGCCTGTTATTAGATAACAAATTCAATAAAACAAAGCATATTGATTGCCAAAGGGAGGATTTTTTTTTCCAATCTAATGGTGCTAAGCATCGTAGGAGGCTGTTCAAAGTAAAGCTACTTCTTCAGACAGCTGTCATCTGCAGGAATGATTCAGGTGCTGGGGATAACATAGTTATGGGAAAAAGATTAGGATTTTATTATTGCAGATAATGCCTGCAGAGCAATTGTGGTGGGTTACAACTATTCTAGATGTTACTGTACATTAGGTATTTCTTATAATAAATGGATATTTGATCAGCTTTACTGTTGTACAGCATTTTACATTTAAGGATTTCAAAGCACTATATGGCAAATATTTAAATTAGGCAGTTTATTTGTGGATGTCATCTGATGCAAAACCTAGATAGAAAATTGTTGTCATGTTATGTGAAATTTCTCTTTCAAACCTAATTTGCACTTATTTGCAGTAGAGTGTTAAAATTCTTCATCAAAGCAAAGTTTTGAAATAATTTATAAAGCATTAAAACATGATGTTAAAAAAGGTGAACATTTTTCCTGTAAGGTAGAAATTATTAAAGTAATATTCATACATTTTTATATTAATGTTAATATTATAAATGTTGCAGCATTTCCACTGTATCTAAACAAAACATTTCAGTTTTATCCATGTTATTGAAAGAACCAAGAAGAAATGATATGTTTTGACACTTCTTCCCCAAAATATAATCAAATTGGACACATTCTTATGAAATGTTTTTGTTTCCAAGTGACTGTAGTTTTCCTGACAGGACACTGTCTGTCCTACCAGCACTATTTTACCCTGCTTAGAGCTGCTTTCTCTTTTAACTGAGGCCCAAAGCACATGCTTTCTAGATCACACAGGAACTGGTGACTTGTCTTGCATTAAATGCTGGAGCTCGTGGTTTTGCAAAACTTGTTCTCATAATGAGAGATGGAGGTGTTGGTGACAGCCGGCTGAACATGGGCCAGCAGTGGCCCAGGTGGCCAAGAGGGCAAATGGCGTCTTGGCCTGTATCAGAAACAGCGTGGTCAGCAGGAGCAGGGAGGTGATTGTGCCCCTGTGCTCAGCACTGGTGAGGTCGCACCTCGAGTGCTGGGTTCAGTTTTGGGCCCCTCACTACAAGAAGGACATTGAGGGGCTGAAGCGCATCCAGAGAAGGGCAACGAGGCTGGTGAGGGGGCTGGAGAACAAGGCCTATGAGCAGCGGCTGAGGGAGTTGGGGTTGTTTAGCCTGGAGAAAAGGAGGCTGAGAGGAGACCTCACCACTGTCTACGACTGCCTGAAAGGAGGTTATAGCAAGGGGAGTGTTGTTTTTTTCTTGCAAGTCACAATGATAGGATGAGAGGAAATGGCCGCAGGTACTGCCAGATTAGACATTAGGAAAAATTTCTTCACTGAAAGAGTGGTCAGGCACTGGCACAGCTGCCCAGGGAGGTGGTGGAGTCACCTTCCCTAGAGGTGTTTAAAAGACAGGGAGATGAGTTTCTTAGGGACACGGTTTAGTAAGGGGACAGGCACGGTTGGACTGAATGATCCGAGAGGTCTTTTCCAACTGGATGATTCTATGATTTGGGAATGTTCACCTCTGATATCTGCATTAGCCCAGCACACACTGCAAATACAAGAAGTGTCTCAGCATTCAGCATTGTTCATAAGGTATGAATATAAAATATGCCTGGCCATGCTTTTTTAAAAATCAGGACTAGATTTGAGGTGCCATAAGCTTACTTCTGATTGCTCTGTTAAGGCAATAGCTTGTCATCTATAAATTTCAGAAACAATGCGCTATTTGATAACAGATCATCCCATCCAAGCATTTTTTTTAGAATTTGAAGAAATGTGTTTCCCCATGTTCTTGCTACTTTAGGAACTATTTCTTTGATCATTGTTTTTTTCTTGTTAGGGAAAAGGTAACTAACACATGACAACATGGTATCTGGCATATCTCCCCTCCTGAAACAACAGGTCTAGTTAAATGATTTTTACACACACTTAGGAGCTTTCTATGGAGAATCCAGTTCTCAAACGTAATGTATCCCAGTGTGAGAATTCAAAGATCGATCCTACTTTAAAGATCTTCTAGCCACTGGTTTTGTTGCAAATAGCGTCAATGTTGGTATTGATTAAAATAGTTACTAAAATAATGGCTGTTCAGTTGTCTATATTTAACCAGCTTGAAATGCCCATCCAGTTCTCAGTATAAACACTAAAAAAAATCACAATCAAGTAATACTCACAATCTGTTCTGACAATCTCATAATCTTGTAGATGTTACGTGGTGATTCTCAAGCACTCGTGGTCATGTGAAAGCTTTGTATTTTTGTAGGTTGGAGTACTATTACTTGATACAACAGGGAAACAAGGTTTCAGAAAGCTATTAGAAATTGATCGAGGACCAGCATGAACATGGGCATCTCTTCATTTACAGAATGACTGGAATCAGGTAAGCATTATTGTTATAGGACATTAAAGGAATGAGAAAGAAATACGACTTGATGTAACAGTGAGGGCAGGTTCACAGAATACTTTGCCAGCACCTTGCCATAGTTAAGTGAAGATGTTCCTGTCTCTTTTTAACGTTAGAACTGTCCATGTGCACATAACTGCTTTGTGTCAAGGTTAATGAGAGAAGAACACATTTAAGCGTTTCATTCAGAAAATAAATCTGACAGAATCCAAGAGGTTTCAGGTAATCTGAGTCTACAAGTGAAATATAAGTGAAAAAGAAGATTTTTTTTTCAGAGTTAGCAATCAAATTAATCTTTCTTCCTTTTTATAAACTGAGGAACCTCAAACTTAAACCCTCCCTCTGACTAAAGTTGTGCTTATCCAGTTGAGGAAGAGAAACAATAACATTTATCTTGTTTAAAACCCCAAATAACTCTGCTGGAAAAGTGAAAGGAAAATAGTGTGATGAGAGTGAAAATTAGACTATGAAAATCTACTAAGGATAATTTGAATTGACTGAATAAACAAATCAAATTAAATTGTATAGAATGTCCAAAAACCCTATAATCCTATAGTTGGTATTTTAGAAGCAGAGGTCTAATCTAACTACGCATGTTATTCACTGCAGTGTATATGTTTAATTATAAATGCAAAAAGGAATTACTGTGGCCAGATAGGAATATTGTGGCTTTGCTTATAAGTACACACTGGGATAAATAGCCTTTCTTCAGGCTAGAGAGAACTGTTGGAAAAACACCAAAAGTCAACCTGCACATGACACAAAATATAGGACAATCCTACGTGTGTTGTTGTAGCGGCTAGGTGCGCTCAAGTTGTGACCTTGTGATCTATTGAAGTAGGTATAAATTAATGCTTCTTTTGAAAGACGTGATCTGGTACTCCTATTTCTCATTTTCATCCTAATGGTGTCTCCTTGTGTCTCCACAAGCATGTGTTGTCAGGGGGTAACCAGCTCAGGTACCTCAGTCAGACTAAAAGCAACATAGAAAAAGAAAAGTTAGTTTTCAGCTGACTTTGGTCCATGGTTCTGTTCACCATATGGTCTACAAAAGATTATTTTCTGTGTAAGAGAGATGACTGGAGAAGAGGAATAATTTTTATAAATATGAAGAAAAAGAAGCTGTGTTTTTCCTTTCTTCCCTCATTGTTGTCATGAAATTGCGTCCCAATTCAGGTTCATTGCAGGTACCTCTGTGGGTTTGCTCAGTTCATGAGGAGGACCAGGAGAGTTGCTTATTTTTGAACTAGGGTTTGAGAGATATTTTGGTCCAGATTACAGGTGTTGGCTGCCTTCCTTACAATTCTCAATATTCCTTTTGGGTGATGTACAAATGTTTTACAAATGTACAAATACCTTCTGAACCTTGTGGTGTCAAAGAACACCATGTGTCAAGGCTTCGTCAGCTAAGTCCAGCCCAGCTTTCAGAGAACAGGTCAGAAGGGTGCAAGCAAACACTTCCTAAAGAAGGAAAGGGCACAGTTTAACCTCCTATGTTAGTTCTCATAGAAACCATTTTAATAATACTGAAAATGCAAACATTAATAATATTTTCTGGCTGAGAGGGCATTTGTACTGATGCAGAAAAGAAGGAGTATAACAGGACCTCTGTAGTTCCCAGTCACTATGCTAGAGTTTGAAGGGACACTGAAGCATTTCTTAGGAAGAAACTCATAAATTGATAAATTTATGGGGTGTCACTGCACATAGTACCTGGCTACTACCTAGAAATTACATTGTCACCTTAGTCTCTCTGCAGACTTTTGACACTAAGCAAAGTGATAAAGATTGCAAAATACACCCACCAACCTCAGAGCAATCTTTTTACTGACAAACACTTCATTTTTTGTATTTTCAGTCTTTGCAGTGTCAGGGTTATTCTTTCCACACGACACTTCCTTCAGCAGATATAGCAGCTAAATAGGTCATCTTCTCATGGATCTGTCAACAGTGACAAGCAGCGCGCCTCTGCTGAAAGTTTGTCTTTTGGCTGTCCTGAGAAATTGTTATGAATGTGCCTGCCTCTTCCTTGGAGATATTCTACTTCAGTGCAAGACTGAACTTTGTTACTTACATTGTGCAGGGTATCAGCAAGCATTTGTCTCAAATTGACAACAGCAATGAAATATTTTCTCCCTGTGAAAACAAAAGCTTTGGATTATACCAGTAGTTTGGTTACTAATGGCAGAACTCCTTTTGCTTATGCATAGTCCCAGTGTTCCCTTAGTCCACCATTATTTAGCTTTTTTCTTTTTTTTGAGTGGTATGACTATATGTTTGTCATAAAGAAAGTTTAATTGCCATTTTGTGCCTCAGCAGTCTTGCAGTTACCAGTGATTAAGAATGCTGGCAATCTTGCATTTTTAATCCATTATAGCTGCATAGGCCAAAACTCAGAGCTACTTCAGGGACTTAGAATTTAAATAATCTTTTAATAGTTTTAGTGTGGCTGTTATGATTATGGTTATGACTTTGATCAACATTTACCTTTGTCAAAAAGTTCTGTTTTCCTGATAGGGTGATTTTGAAGCACACTCTTGGGGACACTGTATGGATACAGATGAATGAACCTATGAGAGCAGGCTTTTATTTCATCCATGTCCTTACTTGTGTTTCACTTATCCCTAAGTTATTGAAACATCTCTATTATTGAGGCCTCTTTTTTTTCAGGTGACAAAAAAAAGGTCTATGATTTAGAAAAATCCAAGTCTCACAAATATGAAAGTCACAAATATGACGTCACAAATATGCTGTTACTCTGCTTTACTCTGTTGAACCTGTACAAACAACCTTAGATGATTCTTCCACAGAGAATCATCCCTTTGTGCTTTCCTATGCAAGTGGAGATAGAAACTAGTTGCAATGTTTCAGCATCTGTGAAAAAGGCTGGTACTGCGTCACTGTTCTAAGGCAAAATGGAAGCAAAGTCTGGGGAGCCTATCAGAGCAATAACTTCAAACATTAGGCGTGACGAACATTGGGTGTGATTGCTTGCTTGATTGACTGCTGTAAACTGTTCTCTGCTTTTTGTAGGAGACAGCTTAAATACCATTAAATACTGCAAACAAGAGTCTTAGTATGCGTCTTTAACTGTTTTTAACCAAATTCTTACCTTCACTTCAGAGGGGCAGGCATGGTCTTATGAAAGTGACACAGAAGAAAGCAAAGAGGTGAGAAAAATTTCCTGTGCAAGTTAATCAATTGACACCTTCTGAAGTACCTGTGTGAAGATTTCCAGACATCGCTGTATGGCACATAATCTAGCTTATCGATGAGCTAATTTCTCCATGTGAATTCTAATTCAGGGGTTCTGCTATGAAAGGTTTTTTACCTATTGATATTAGCATGGTCTGATACTGAGAGGATTTAATGTATTTAGAAGTTTCAGTTTTAATTATTTTGTTAAAAAGATCAGCAACAAGAGATTTTTGATTTTAAGAAAGCAAAACCCAGATGAACCAAAAACTTAGATGGTGAATATAAAGAAGATGATGCACTTTTGCTAAAAGAGCATGTGATTTCTAATAATTACATTGCAGAAAAAGAAATGGTTTTTGTGTATTGATTTGTTCAGTTTACTTTGACTAGGCAGACAGAGGAAATGCTAAGATATTCTGAGACTATTTTCTTAGGTCTTGAATAAAACCAGACCTAGAGATCAATAGTCAAATGCTCTAAAATGAAACGAACCAAAACACACTAAATATCCCTCTTGCTGTTTTGGGTTGTTTGGTGCTTGTGCTATACAGCTTGTGAGAACTGTTCTTTGTCCTGCAATTTGTTACATACATGTGATTTATCCAGTAGTGAATGACACAGTTAGTTGCATGAATTTTTGGAACACCTCTGCAACATCCAGCTCTTTCCTGGGCACAAGGAAGGAGTGGTGGCACTGCCAAGATCACTGTCCTGCTAGCAGGGGTTGGAATTCCTTGAAGACATTTGTTGCTTCATGTTACCGTGTGCTTTCATATGAATCAGCTTTTGCTTTGCTAACAGTTTCCTGGCTGTCATCTAGCATAAATGGTGAGTTTTGTACCCTCAGAGAAAGAGAACTGTATATTTTCTCTGCAGCAGGAGGGGCAGGTTGTGCTTGTGGGCACCAAGTAAACAGAACATTTTTTTAACATAAGAGCCAAAGTTAAGTATTTATGTGGTAGATGCTAATTGGGCCACACTCACCATTCTGCTAGATAGCTGCATGAAATAAAGAGATGCTCCCAGCAATTGTGTTTTTGGGGAGATGGAATAACGATCCCTCTATAATGTTCTTGTTATAATTCACAGATGTTTGCTGGTGGCTAGTGCTAAAAAGGCAACAATTCTATAAAACAGGATTGCACAGAAAGATCCTCACACTGAAATTCCCTCTGTCTGGAAAGTTCAGTCCTGCAACAGATGTCAAAACCCGCAGTGTGCACAATCTCTCTGCTTAGCCTTCTGTCCTCAGTAGACACAAACAAATCCTTGCCCAAACCAAAATGTGCAGGAATATTGTCAACCTGCCTTCCATTTCTTCCTGACAAACCTGGAGCAGGTTTAGTAGCATAGTACACAGAATTGAAATCATCAGGACTATATCTGTTCCATGGAGGAGTGGAGGGAGAGACCACTGAAAATCCTGTGGCAACAGTATAACCATATTAATGCATATTGCAACCATCTCTCAACATCTTCACCCTCTGAAGTTTAAGAATTCCTTCTATGAATTCATATGCAAAATTAAGACCAAGTGATAGAAATCACCCCTCCAATCATAAGGGAATATTTCATCATGAACAAAGAGGACCTTCACAATCAATCTCTCATTGTATTCAGGGAGCTTTATAAGATAGCACACTTAGTAAAAGAATAATCCTTCAAAAGCATGAGGAATCCTAAGTACTTCCTTGACAGATAAGAAGTAGTCATTTGTGGCTTATTTTTATATGCCATTTCTATTGCAATAGCAACATTAAGAACATTGCAAAATTTACAAAGTTAAGATTTTTCTAAAGTTGTTAATGAAATTGTAGTTGCACAATTCAGATGTTGGTACATTTGCTTTTTATTACAAACTTTTTATTACAAGATGAACCTGAAATAAGATTCTCAGGTGCATCATAAAATGAAATACTATTAGTCTGCAACTCTTTTCAGTAATTTTGTAATACCAGGGTTTGCTTTCACTTGATTGTATTTACATTCCAAATTTTGACTCTCGATACTCAACTTGCCTGTTATATTCTACTTAAACCCATAGAATTACAGAAAAATATATTGCAAGGGATGTTTGGATGTCATCTTAGTCCAACCTCCTTCTCTAAGTAAGGCTAATGTAAAAGTTTAGATAAAGTTGTTCAGGGCTTTGTCCATCTGAATTTTGAAAATCTCTAGGGATGGAAACCTATTCCAGGGCTTAACCATGCTCCTTGAACAGAAAGTTTTCCTCACGGCAAGACTGATTTTACCTTGCTGTAAGCCATGCCCTTTGGTTGTGCGCCTTTGACATGAGTCTAACTTCATCTTTATAGTTTCCCTCTATATTGCAAAAAATATCTGTTAGACCTTCTCTTAGTTTTCTCTTCTCCAGAGTAATCAAACCCAGCTGTCAGCTTTCCCTCATACATTGTGGTCTCTGTCCCTGAGCACTTTAGTGTCCTCAGCTGGGTTTTTGCTTACTCCCAGTCATAGGTCTTGTCAGTGCATAAAAAAGTCAGTCTTGAAGACTGACTACTTGTAAAAAATTTATCTTTTGATGTCAGTCAGCTTCTTTTAAATTACTCCTTTTGCTGCTTTTGTCCTCTGATGACATCAGTTCTCTTACTTGATGATATGTATTTTCTTCTCTATTATCGCATGAGGAGCTGAACAGAGGAAAACTATGAAGTGTCAAGTATAGCACACTGCAGAGATACAGAGAAAAATGACAATTTTGCACTGGTAGAAATTACTTTGTTTTGTAATTGTTAACGACTTTATTCTTTCTTTGTTGAGAATACCTAAAAATTTCATTATTACCCCATCCTGGAAACACTGAAGATCAGGTTGGACGGGGCGCTGAGCGACCTGATCTAATTGAAGATGTCCCTGATCCTTGCAAGATAGTTGTTCTAGATGACCTCTAAGGGTCCCTTCTAGCCCCAACCATTCTATGATTCTATGATTCTACAATTCTGTGATTCTATGTAAATCTTGGACTTGTTCTCATATTCTTTACTTAATTGAGTAATCCCATATCAGTTGCAGGCTTTTGCTTCTTATGTTGCTTATTTGGACCACAATGGTAGGCAGACCTGCAGTGCTCAGAGGCTGTTTGGGTACTTCTAAGTATATGAAGCAGATGGTTTAAACTTTACTTTGAGTCACTTTTACTTTTTCCCCGCAGAGATACTCATATAGCATTTTCATCACATGCATTTTACATTTTACTTGGTTTTATTCAGAAAGTCTTTCTAGAACTACTCAGAACCTTTCTTATTGTGCCTTTTTTTTGTTCTCAGATGTTTTCCTTCTGTTTCTGTTGTGCTGTTTGCCTTCAGATCAGTATGTCTTTAATTTCCTTTCTGACTGGGTAGATCTTGTACTTTCTTCCAATAGCAACAAAGGTCAGTGCCAGTGCCAATGTACTGTAGTGTCCACCTGCCACATTACTGGATCTAATATGCAAGCAATATTGTTCACTGAGATGGGATGCAGAACCTTTTCATCTTTGGCACCTGTTAACCTTCTGCATTTCTGGGGCTGGTGGTGTGTCCTTTCTGTAGTACAAGATTTTCCTCCCCTTTAACAGGAGGCTGCCAGGACTGAATTCCTGCTGGGTCTGTAGAATTAATCCAGCCTAGACTTCATTTCTTTGGGAAAAGAAGGCCAATGTGAACAATGTAACAGTCTGTTAGTTGTCTTTCTGAATCTCTCTGAAACTGGCATTGCAGTCTGAGTGCTACAGTCCCATGACATTGTAAATGTTTCCTGTCCTTTAGTGAGATATATGAAATACAGCCCAAAAGGCAGAAGTGAAAACAGTTTAAACCATTCCCTGGTTTTGAAAACACTTGCCTGGATCTAACTGATGTATCTTTGTTTGAGATGGTCTTATGTGAGAAATAGTGGAAAATAATTATTTGTCATATTTATGTTAAATTTTTCCAAAGTGAAGGAAAAGGGAAGATGTTTAACTTCTGCTGCAAGTAGCAGTGAAGATGCCTGCTTTATCAGCCCTTTGGCTTAACCAATGATTTTCCAAGAAAAAACCTCTTCCTTTAATTTTTTTTTTAAGGTATAGGAAATTATTTGAAAGTTGTTTTGCCTGGACTTTAGTAAAGATTTTGACACTGTTTCCCACTGTTTCCTGGAGAAACTAGTTGCTTGTAGCTTGGAAAGGCATATTCTTTGCTGAGTAAAAAACTGACTGTATGGACAGGCCCAAAGAGTCATGGTGAATGGAGTTAAATCCAGTTGATAGCCAGTCGCAACTGGTGTTCCCAGAGGTTCAGTATTGGGGGCAGTTCTGTTTAGTACGTTTATCAGTGATCTGGACGAGAGTATCAAGTGTATCCTCAGTAAATTTGCAGATGATGCCAGGTTGAGCAGGACTGTTGATCTGCTTGAGGGTAGGGAGGCTTTACGGAGGAATCTAGACAGGCTGAATCAATGGGCTGAGGCAAGCTGTGTGGGGCTCAACAAGGCTAAATGTCAGGTCTTGCACTTGGCTCACAACTCCATGCAATGCTGAAGGCTTGGGGAAGAGTGGTTCGAAAGCTGTCTAACAGAAAAGGACCTAGGGGTGTTGGTCAATAGGCAACCGAATATGAGAGAGCAGTGTGCCCAGGTGGCCAAGAGAGGCAACAGCATCCTGGCTTGTGGCAGAAATAGTGCAGCCAGCAGGACCAGGTAAGTGATTGTCCCCCTGTACTCAACACTGAGGGAGTGCCCACACCTTGAATACTGTGTTGAGTTTTGGACCCCTCGGTACAAGGAAGATATTGAGGTGCTGGAGTGTGTCCAAAGAAGGGTAACAAAACTGGTGAAGGGTCTGGAGCACCAGTCTTATGAGGATTGTTTGAAGGAACTTGGGCTATTTAGTCGGGAGAAGAGAAAGCTGAGGGGAGACCTTATTGTTCTCTACAGCTACCTGAAAGGAGGTTGCAGCAAGGTGGGTATTGGTCTCTTGTCCCAAGTAAGAAGCGATAGGATAAGAGGAAATGGTCTCAAGTTGCACCAGAAGAGGTTTAGACTTGATATTAGGAAATATTACTTCAGAGGGTTATCAAGCACTGGAACAGATTGCCCAAGGAAGTGGCTGAGTCACCATTCCTGGAGGTATTTAAAAGACATGCATGTGTGATGCTTAAGGACATGGTTTAGTGGTGGTCTTGGCAATGCTAGGTTTACAGCTGGACTCAATGATCTTAAAGGTCTTTTCAATTTAAATGGTTCTAGGATTCTATTATTCTAAAACATGATGCTGATCTTTTAGCTCTCTTTTTATGTTCTTCCGAGAATTCCTTCACCATTAGGAAGAAGATGACCTGAGATTCTTCTCTATTGTAAGCCTCAGTCTTCTGGAGACTGCTTTTTCTTGAGGGAGAACAATGGCTTGATGAGCTTGCATCCCTGTAATAGATGTATTTCTTATTGGTGTTATGTATTTTTTGTGATTTCCCATTTTTTTTTTTCATGCATTCAGTTCACACACTCCCCTATAAGGATAAGATTACAGTTGTAGACCTTCAGATCTAGCAATTAACTTTCTGTTTCTTGATTTTGTTTCTCTCTGTGATAATGTCTATGAAACAGTCAGCACATGGCTTTGTGCATTCTGTTTTTTGAGCTTAGTATTGTTGAACAATGCAAGACCTATCCATCTGTGGAGGGATTACTCTTCTCAGTTGCAACACCAGCCATGAAGTCTTTGAAGAAATCTTTTCTATTAAAAATGCTCTTTTCATTTTCCCCATGTCATGCACACTCTGCAGATCTCTGCATGGCGATGTAAAGTGATGATCTTTTTTCATCTGTTTTTAAATGCCAGTCGGGGCAGTTCTCTTACAATATTTTGGTTTCTCCAAGTTGTGCATGTAGTTTGTACATAGCCCACAGTCCGTATGCTCTAGTTGGGATCGTGTAATTTCTTCCAGGTCGCACACTTTTAACTTTCTCCTGGGTTAAATCTGGGTGGGTTTTTTTACTTAATTACCTGTATAATTTAGCTCATGTTACAAACTTAATTGCCACGAAAAATAACAAAATTTGCTGTTTAGTGTTCTATAACTATAGGGATTATTTTTTATTCTTAAAAAAAGAGTACTTTCTTAATTATCTGGAGCCCCACATTCAACAAATGGCTATATTTTTCTGATGTAAATTGGTAAAATTCAAAATTACCCTAGAATAAGATAATGATGTAAAAAACCCCCTAATTACATAGTCATTCACATAAAGAAAATAAAGCAGCCCTCAATGCCATCCTCCTACAATGTGAAATGCTTAGCAGCACTGCTTTTCTTGCAGATATTGTCTGGTATTTCATCTAGATGTTTTGACAACACCTAGACACATTTCTTTAGTCTACGTATTGCCATAAGCTCAATTATCTATCTGCAGCGAGCTCTGGCTGGAGCAGGTCAAGCAGACCAGGACACTGAGAACACTGACTTTGCAGGGAGTTTCTGTTGAATAGTTGACATAAAGAAGAAAAATTATCCTGAGAAATTGCCTTTTCTGATTGTGATTCCACTATCCCATCGAGTTCTAATGCAATTCTTTGAAATCTTGTTTGGTTTCAGAGAGTGAGGATGGGACCAAGAATAACATGGGATGTTCAAACTGCAAAACTCCAAGAGATTTCAAGGTATGGGTTTTCAGGAGGAAGGGAGAGTTTCCAGTCCATTCACTGATGTCACTAATAACATTAGTATAACTTCTCTCACTTGTACAAAGCTGTAATTATATAAATCTGACAGTACAAAGGGTGCGATATGCCCTCTTCCACCTGTTGTTTCAACACTTTACCTAAATGGTGTAAAATAGCCTTAGTGTGAAAGAGTCCGACCCAGATAGCAGCACACGTGAAAGAGCGACATACTGGAAATCACAGCTGTCATGTGGATCTGGAAAGATAATTCTGTCCTGTAAGATATACAATACACATCAGGCAAAGGTTCAATAAGCACTACGTAAAACCCACAATTTCTTAGCAAACAAATGCTATTCAGACCCCTCTGTGAGTTCGATAAAATGTTTTATTTGCATGGCAAGGTGTAAGAGAAGCAGGAATTGACACATCAATATATAAACAAAATATTTGTCAGACGTCTCTAGAGATTCTGTGTAGTACTGTTCAGCAGAAGAGCAGTCTGGCAGCAGGTAAGCCAAGTTATCAACATTATTAGCGACATAATCCAAACTGGACCGATGCTGCTACCAATTATGCAATTCAAAAAGATTTTGTATTTGTGTAGGAGAGCCTTCTTTTTTTTCAATGAGCTTTCATTTGTTTGAAATTTTTATTTGTTTTTCCATGTGACACTCCGCTATGCTGTTACAAATCAGATTAGTGGTAATGGGAGGTAACATGATCTTCTTCTCATATGCATTGTGTCCTTGGAAGATATTTCTAGAAAAAAATATTTTGGGAGGGACTTAAGAAGTGCCTGACAGAGCAGCTTTCAGTGGAACAGAATGACGTGTTTACAAGGTGGTGTCACAATCTGGCAATTTTTGAACCATGAAGGATATAGCAGAAAATAGAAAATACAGAAATACCATTACTGCTATGTTTAATTTTCCTTCTTAATCTTTCTAGTACAGGATTATTAACAGTAGTTGTGGTTTGCAGAGTTGCCTAGTCTTGTTTCAAATAAGACTTCCCAAAACCTATGACGCATGTCTATCCAAACACATGCATATACACATGGTGTAAATCCTTTGTCACTCTTCACTTTAATGAGTAGATGAATACGTCAGATTAGAAAAGGTGCATGTACTTGTATTTTACACAACATAACACAAGCTTTTATGAACAGATCCATCTGGGAACAAAAGTATTTCCTGTAAATCCTGGTTTTGCCTCTCTACCAATGCATACATGAAGATATAAACAAGTATATATATATACAATGCCTCTTAAATTAAATACATATTATTCTGTGAATGCTATTACTCTTCCTCTGGACAAGAAACATAAAATGGAAGGGATTACTACTGTAAGGATTGCAATGGGGGCAGAGCCACAAAGGTCCTCCAGCTAATTTCTGTGAGGAAGTGTGTTTTGGGCAATTTCTGTTATGGGCTGGTTAAATCAAACTGTTACATATGATAAAGGTTTGTCTTGTGTTAGTCTGATCAGTCAAGGACAATATTGATTTGAATATGTGTGTAGACATATAATTTCTGACGTTTTATGGACATCAAGTCAAAATATAAAGTATTACTATAAGGAGTTATTGTTAAATTTAACATAGAGATTCCAGATTTTAATCAATAAAGACCATAGGGAATTGGCAAATAACATTTTCATTAAGACTATACATTATGAAAACTTCCTGCGAAAACCAACACAGACAAACCTAATTGACTGTATTGAAAGAGAAATCGCTTTGATCTTTCTTTTTATTGCTGTATCTGTGTTAATGAATTGATTCTATAAACATCACAAATATTGTACTGCTGGTTCTGAGATTTGGTGTTTGTGTCATATGTTGATATATGGACATGTATATAAAACTGAAAAGTAATGACATTACCTCACTTGTAGCTAACTGTCTCAGTGCCATGCAGCTAAATTTTTGAATCTCAGATATAAATAGTGGTTGTCTCTGGAGGCCTTGTTGCATGAGAGACAGAACACTCAAATTTGTAGAGAGGAAAGCAAGAGTAAAGATTAAATGTCGGGGTTTTCCCTTTTACAAGATAATATCTTGCTTTTTCATGTGTTCTCCCCTCTCCTCAGACTTTTTTAACTATTAGCCACAAGCTACAGTTGATATGTAACGCAGGTGTAGACAGTGATGGCGAACGTGTGCAGTGCTGGAGACCATGGTGCCTGGATGCTCTGAAGGTACATTTTTCATTTCTACATTCTGAGCAGTAACGGATGCCAAGCTGTCTAATGAGTCAATGCTCGTACCTCTTGTGCTTTCCTCCTCTCTCAGAGTCAGCCACTCTTGCTTATTGTTATTTTGATGTGAAAACTATTTAAGCCTGGTGTGATGAACCCAAGGAGCGGGAGAAGAAGCCCTCTAATACGATCTCATATAAATATCTTTTCATCTTACAATTTTAATTTCTTGAGTTTTTCACTCAGAATCCTCAGAGACGAGCATAGCTAGGAACTAATAGAGGTTTTCTATTTTAAGATTCACATACACAAATTTTAAAACCTATTGAATAGTTTAGTGGGTAAACACCAGTACTCCCACTTTCTGGGTAAGAGATCTCATCATTAAAATATTACATAAAAGGTCACTTGCACCACTCTTCTGTTGCCTTTTTTTAAATGTAACAACAAATATATCTGTTGTGTTGTACTCAATGGTATCATTGCACGTTAATCCTGGTTTGAGCCTACTTACTGAATCAGCATTGAGGGCAGAGATACTTGCGTACCCAGTGACAGCGTAAGCGCCTGTAGTACATGTAACAGCAAGCTACCTCGTGAAAACTTAAGAGTTATGGTCTCTTGTTCATCTAAGCAGGTTTTCTGGATTGTTGTCACAAACTCAGATCCTTGAATTCCTTTTAAATTACACTGCTGATGTCAAAGTGCTATTTTGGATCCCACTGCGTGATCAGAGAGGACTGTCAAGAGCAAATCAAGTTAGAGTTGCATGTGAGGGTCAGAAAAGTCTTACTGTTGTCTTGCAAATATTTTCCATGAAACTGGCAGATAGTACATTCTGTAGCTTATTAACTTCTGCTTGAGCAAAATACTTAGGTTTTAGTGAAGTGATAGCAAATGTGCAATATTAGTAAATTGTTAGTCTCCATTTTCCTAGATTTCAGTACTTTCACTACGTTTTTGTTCTTATTTTCTAAGTATAAGCATTTTTATTTGAAAAAAATGCATGACAATACACGTAAATCATTACTAAGTTGAACCTTAACCTCATAAATAAACAAAAGAGTTTTCATTTAACTTCTCACAGTACAAACCTAAATGGTTCATCTTGTTCTTCAAATTCTCCCAGTATCTTTATCTTTACTAGGACTGGACAGAGAACTAATGTTATACTGGAAAAAGGATGAATTAGTGTTTATAAACTGTATCAAGTTACATATATTTTCTGGTATGTGATACCATCTTGCAAACTACTATTTGGTAGCACTTGGAGGTGAAAACAAGGAATCTAAAGAGACCAAATTTGAACATAGATGGTATTTTACAAACTGAACCTCACATTTAGAGGCTCTGTTATCAGTCTTGCTAGTGACTTAATAGTTAGGAGAGGAAATCAAGAGATTTTAAAATTATATTTGCTCTTCTTTGTGTTATAGAGATGAAAGGGACAAAACAATTTTCTGTAATTGAAATGCCAGCTCTACTAGTATTTGAATACTTCATCCATTTCTGGAATGGTCCGGAGTAACACAGAGGACTGAATCCTTTTCCTCACTGAGTTATTGGTTTATATCAATGTACCCAGTGCTAGTGGTCTGAAGTTTACTTTGTTCGTAATCCAGGATAGGTATCTTGCAAAAATGTCCTGTTGACTTTGTTACAGGATTGTTCTGAGGGAGGTGGTCTGAAAAATCTTCAAAAGTTTCTGTCTTGCTGTTACTAGTGGTAGAGACACTGAAGTTAAATAAGTAAAACATACCTGTTTGCATCTCTTCCCCTCCATGGGAAAAAATAACCCTTACAATTCTGGGTGAGGGAATGAGTCCTTCCTTAGGAAAAAAAATATCACCAGACGATGGGGTAAGAAATATTACCAAATGATGTGGTAAAATGTTTAGAAGTTCAGAAATATCAGCTCTGTGGAAGCAAGGGAGGAGGTCTGCATTTTAAAAGTCTTACTCTTAGGACCCTAGGGTAAATTAAACTTAGGCATATTGCAGCAGACTCTGATTGAATGCCAAACCTCGACCCACTCATATGATGGTGATCTCGATCAAGAGGAGTTTAATGTAGATTTCAGAGGTGAGGGAGAGAGTCAGGTGCTAGAAAAAAATGTTTTACAGCATAATTCAATGGGTAAAGGATCAAAAGACAGTGCTTGTCAGCGCTGCATTCTATTATAGGCTAGTGTTCTCCTGGACTTTGAAATCTTTGCTGCAGAAAAAATATGGAACATGGTAAGCCTCTGCATTTAGCAATCTCATTTTCATGCAATGCAAGTTCTAAGCAAGTTAAAGAAATAGATCTTAGCAGTCATAGCCTTTGATGGTAGTTTCCATGTTGAAAGATCCCCTTGCTTTAGAGCAGAAAAATGTCTCAGAAAAAAGTAAACTTTTTCCTTTAGGGGAGAGATGGCCTTAACTCAACAGTAGATGCTAGAATAGTCAGACACAATAGCTGAATATCTTGAAGCTGATGTTCTGCTTCCTGTAAATTCAGGCATCTGTCATTCCTTTTATATCAAGGTTAATTCACACACAGACTTTCTGAGAAATAATTATCTTTCCATTTACTCAGACAGGTCAGCTCCATGGCTTTTAACTCACAGCTATCATTTGCAATCTAATATGTGCTTTTCTCACTATTTCAGACCATTTTTATGTTGACCTTTAAGGCAACAAAATAATTAAGCACACCAGTGTTGTTCTGTAACTTTGAATTCACTACATTAACAAGCTCATGGTATTAAAAGGCCAGTAACCCATCCATTAGGACTGATCATGCCCTTTTGGAATCAATAGCAAAAATCATCAGTAATCTCAACTGGTTGTGCTCAGACACTAGAAATTACTTTTATTTGCAGAATCACAGAGACTGAAAGGGACCTCTGGAGATGATTCAGCCCACACTCACTGCTCAGAGCACAGGATGCCCAGAACCATTTTCAGTTGGGTGTGAATATAATCAAGGACGGAGACTCAATAGTGTTCCTGGGTGACCTATCACAATGTTTAACGGCCTTCACAGTAAAAAGCTTCTTTTTTAAAAAAAATTGTTTCTCTTTGTTTTGATTTATGCCAGTAACCTCTTGTCATTCACTGGACAACACTGATGACAGTCTAAGTTTTCTTTACTCCCTACCATCTTGTATTTATGTACATGGATAAGATTCCCTTAAACTTTCTCTTTTACAGTCTAAATAGTCCCAACTTGCTCAGCCTCTCCTTGTGTGAGAAATGCTTCATTCTCTTAATCATCCCTGTATTCCCTTTACTGGGCTCACTTCCGTATGTCCGTGTTTCTTGTATCAAGGGTCCCATAAACGAACTGTGCATCCAGGCGTATCCTCAGCAGTGCTGAGCAGAGGAGAAGGAGTGTCTTTGCCAGGAAAGTACAGTGCTGGCTTGTGGTTGCCTTGTTAACCACCAGGACCCCACAACCTTTCCTGCCATAATTGACAATGGATTTTGGCAACAGTTCTTAAAGAATCACTTGAAAGCAGGAAAATAAAAGGTGTTACAAGTATAGTGATTACCAATACATTTTTTCTGCAGTTCAAAATATAAAGAAAGACTAGAACTAAGAAATTAATAAAGTGTTTAAATGTTCAGGTTAGACTGTTATTTCAGTATGAATACAAATTGCCTGGTATTTGTTTTAGAATTTATGCCTACCCATTCTGTTTCATGCATCTACTTTCATTCTGTAATTTAGTTTGATAGAAATTTTCTTTGAAGAAATTATGCAACTAAAAGCATGCTTTTATAATATGAAAGACAAGATAAGTAATTGGCTTAAAATTACGTAGGTATAAAGCATTACCTGTCAAACTCAGACAATACAGATTGCTGCTTTTCAAGGGAGGGAGGGGAATGCCTTTGTGGCCCCTCTACCTGATTAAGTTTCATAACATAATCAGGAAAGCTTTTCTACTCAAAATGAAATATACTTTTTGACCTTAATTACATATCAATACTAAATGAAATCAATTAATTGCTAACAACCTCTAATGCACATTTAACAGAAATCCTAAAACCCTGTAATTTGCTAAAAATGTAATTTGGTTCCTTAATTGAATTTCAGTTGTTTTACACACACCTCTTTGATATACAGCTAATACTTGCATTGCGTATGAGTTGATTTTTTTTCCTAAAATGGATTTATTTTGAATTTATCCAAATATACTTAATTTTTCTTGGAGATATTTCAAAGTTTTCTTTGATATCCTTGATAGGCACCTATTGACACTGGCTTTTGCCTTAGTAGCACATGCAAACCAAAAAATCATGGGTTCAGTTCAGTGAATGCTCAAAATCCATCTCTTATGACATTGTACTGGGGATCAGTGGCATCAGAAAGCCTATAAGGAGGTATAAGATTTTTGTTGGCAAGATGTGTGTGTGACTCTTTGGGGTTTTTTTGGCAAAGGTTTATGTCACTGGAATATTTTCTACTGGCTCTACTACAGCATGGCTCCGTGTGTTGAGGAGGCATAACATGCTACAGAAGAAGAGAAGTAAAAAAGTGAAAAGGAGGGAGGTAAGCTATGAAAAGTATCAATCTAATATACTCCAGAGTTGCTTACTATAACTTTGAAGGCTAGCTTTGATGTCATCATAACTGAGGACTTAGCAAGCAAGAAAGGATGGAGTCATTCTCAAAACTTTCTTAGGATGTGGGCTGAGAACTCTCTAAATAGTTAAAAGTGAAGAAGAAATCCACACAACCTCTGTCTCTGTCAATATTAGTGCAGTTAGGACTCTGAATAAAAGGAGGGAGAATCATTTCAATGAAGTCTGTGCAAAAACGTTGTTTTGGTTTCAGGGCAACTACCGATGTTTGGAGATAAGGGAGTCTCAGCCATATCACCAGAATATTTTCTACTCCATTTGAGCAAATTAGTTTGGCATGAAGGCTGAATGCAGGCTGAGCAGCTCCCGAATTTCCCAAATACAAAATACGCGATACAGCACTATATGTGTATGGGAGGGGCTACCTAAGATTCACAGCACATCAAAACAAGAAGCACTTCAATTCACAGGGACCTTGACAAACTTAAAGATGGGGGCAATAGAAAACTCATGAAGTTAAGTGAGAAGTTTAAAGTCCCACACCTCAGAGGAATAACTTTCGTGCATCAGTACTGACTGGGGACTGGCTGGCTGAGGAGAAACATTGCTGGAAAAAGACATGGCAATTATGGCGTGTGCCAGACTGAACACGAGCCAACAGTGCACTCTCATTGCAAATAAGATAAACTGAACACTGGGCTGTGTTATGAACAGTCCTGCTTGGCACTAGTGAGACTGCACCTGGAATACTGTCTAATTTTCGACCCCACAAATTAAGAAGAAGATGATTAAGAAACTGAAGCACTATGACGGGATGCTCAGGTCACCAATGGTCTAGAGCACACAAGGTGGCAGAAGAGGAGGAAGCAGCGAACCTTGTTTGGTTTGCTGAAGTGCCCAAACTTGGGGAGTTATAAGATGGCAGAGCCTAACCCTCCCACGCAATGGCAGTTGACGTAACAATGGGCAACAGTAACAAGTTTAGGAAAGACTGAGATGCTGGAAGAGATGCTGGTTTATTGGCTTCTAGCTATTTACATTTTCAATATGAAAAATCATATGGCTTCAACATGGGGAACTGAGAACTGACCTGTTTCTAAAACCTTTGACCAGGCCATGCTTTGAGTAAGAGGAAGGAGAAGCAAAAGCTTTGCTGAAACCTTCCCTAGGGCTGTACATAGCATGGATACAAACTAGGAGTGTCCTGCTTCCTCTGAGTTTGAACTACAGAACTGTTGGAGAATAGAGGAGAGTATTGCCAATTGCTCCTCAAATACTTTTACCAAACCGGTCCTGAACACTTTCCTCTCATTTGAAAGGACTCGGTGAAACAGAAGTCAAATTTGTAAATAGTCTGAGATGAGAGAAGCCACCTTTTTTTTTCTGATTTTTCTGTTCTTGAAAATTCTTTATTCAGCTTTAATGAAAACCTGCAGAGGGTTAATTCAGTAATGGCTGGAAGAAAAGCTGCATTTGCACTTCACAAAAATATTAAATTTCCCAACGTTTTGTATTGCATTAAGATATGCATTTCAAATTATGGAAAAGGATTTTTTTTTTAAATTTCAGCAAACAAGGTTTTGAGAATTTTACCATATTTCAAGATATCATAGGTACTTTGTCAGTCAAAATTTTGTAAGTTTAGGGTTGGTAGGCAGTGATGTCTCTCAAAGAAAATGTTCACTTGGAAAGAAATCATGGAATCATAGAATGGTTTGGGTTGGAAGGTACCTTAAGGATCATCCAGTTCCAATCCTTCTACCATGGTCAGGGATACCTTCCACTACACCAGGATGCTCAAAGCCCCATCCAACCTGGCCTTGAACACCTTCAGGGAGGGGGCATCCACAGTTTTCCTGGACAACCTGTGCCAGTGCCTCACCGCCCTCATAGTAAAGATTTTTTTCCTTTTATCTAAATCTACGTTCTTTCAGTTTAAAGTCATTACACTTTGTACTGTCACTACATGCCCTTATACAAAGTCTCACCAGTTCTATTCCCCCTTTAGGTACTGAAGGTACTCAATAAGGTCTCCCCAGAGCCTTCTTTTCTCCAGGTTGAACAATGACAACTTTCACAGCCCATCTTCATGGAAGAGGTGCTCCAGCCCTCTGATCATCTTCGTGGCCCTCCTCTGGACCTGCTTCAGTAGATCTACGTCTTTCCTGTGTTGAGGGGTCCAGAGCTGATTATGTTACTTGGATTAATTGTGAATTTTTCCACAGCTTTGTGTAACTTCTGACAGGCATTTCTTGCACTGGCAATATTTTTTTCCAGATTAACAAGCTGGAGTTTGCTTCCTTGTGTTCTTTTATTTTCCCCCAGATTCTTCTACATTCATGAAGTATCAAGTAAGCTAATTTTATTTAAGAATCTGAATAGGCTGCTTCTTCTTGACATTAGTCATACACTTCAACTCATGAAGAGGAAAATAATAGCAACTGCAGCACCTGAAAGGTGATCGCTTACAGGCTATTTTCTGCGACCTTTCTGAAAAAGAGCGTAATAAGTCTATTATATTGAAACAATGAAGTGTGTGGGCCTAACACTCGAGAGAAATAAGTACTGCCTTTGTCACAGTCACCTAGGGCTCCCTGGAAACAATTAACGAGCAAGTAATAGATCCAGATAGAGAGAAGGCAGCAGCCAGCACAACAGCAAAAATTCCTGAATTTCTGGATTCAATTTGAAAATGAAGGAATTCTTACAATGATTCACTGTCTCATAGAAAAACTTTGGATTTTTTTGACAAACTTTTTGCAGGAGATGGACACTCTTGAAATAGAGGTTTTTCATGGAAAATTTAGCCTGTAGTAGAAGGAAATACAGAAAGTGGATGAAAGCAAGCAAGGACAGACTGGTAGATAGTTGTCATAGCTGAGACAGAGTAAACCACAACCTGTAGTGTATTTGGATGCTGGGTTTATTTAAGGACCAACAAGAAGAGAGATTTTACCCTACCTGGTTATAGGGTAAAACACAGCTCTCTGATCTCCAGGATCTTTCCCACTTCCAGGATCTTTCCTGGAGCCAGGATCATCACCTTCTGCTTTCCAACCCCCTTTTTCTTTTCCGAGACCACTTCTTTTTGGCAAGAGCTCTTCTTTCTTGTCCCCCAAGCCCTCCATTTCCCCAGCCTAAATAGCTTGTGTGCAGAAGCACAATGGGTGATTAACCTTCTAATTGGTGGTTCTGCCTCATGTTTTCTTGTTAGTTGGAGGATTCAGAATGTGTCACTTTGTTTAGTCAGAGTATCACCAAAATTTACAACCAGCCCACTCCAGCTGCAGCTACCAAGTAGTAGCCTTCTACTTGCGGGTGGAAGGGTTCAATTTCAGACACTTATCCCAACAAAAATAACCAGAGCAGCTGCTACCTGTTAGCATTCAAAGTTCAAGATGTTATTTCACCCACAAGTGAATATTTGGGAAGTCCAGTTCACAGTCCTGCCTTAAAACACCCTGAACATGACTATTCCTAATTCCTGGTGGGGGCTCCAATCTCTAGGCTCTGCCTGGATGACGGGAGTGCTAAAAACATTGTTGAGCATCTCAAGCTTGTTAGATACAAAACGAGAACAAATGCACAAAACCTTGAATCCCACTGCAAAATAGATTATTTTTTCTTTAGTCTATGCAAAGATCTCTGAACAATAACCTGCTTTTCTCAAAAAAACCCTGAAAAATGAAAACAATTGATAATGCAGCAAAATATATAACAGAAGCATCAATCAGCTTGGATGACCTGTAAGGCATGCTGGTGTTTCTTTCTTCACTGCCGGTACAACTACTCCTATAGAAGTGCAGAGAACAGTAAATGTGGATTGATGGTCAGCCATGGAAAGCTGCAAAAAATTTGAGGACGTTGAAGGGATACTGCAACTTGCCATTCCCTGATTGAGATGGACTGCCTGGATATATTATAGGCACGAGAAGAAATTGCAAAACGGTCCTATGGATTAGATTGCTGTCAGCTTTTGACTGACAGCAAGTCACTCGCATGGCTGAAACCCAGCAAGAATAGATTTCAATGAAAAGTCAGATTATTATTATGCAATTTGTAGGCAATGCATGATCATGGGAAGACCTTGGCTTGGTTATTGCTTCTACTTGTCTAGACACTCTCTGAATAGTACTATTATTTCAGATGTGCTTTACAGCAATATCCAGAAACCCTGACTGGAAAGTCAAAAGTAGGTAGTCTCTGTCCCAGAGAGCTTGCAATACAAAAGGAAGCAGAGGCAACTGTTGAGTGTGGTGAGACAATGGAGAAGAAATGTGGGAGATAACGAAGATAAGCTCATGCAGTGATATTGGAGAGCTGTGGATCTCTACTGGTTTCAGCTGATATATGTATTTGTGAAACAACTCTGTTGGAAGAGTCTGTGCAACTACAGCAAAGTAAAACTGATGAGATGAAAATCAGAATCCTATTATTTCAGGTATGATGCATAGAAACTCTTAACTGTGAGGATCCTCTTAAATGTGAGCCAGTCCTCTTAACTGTGCAGAGGGCACACGTTTGTAAATTTTACAAATTCTGAGAAACATTTCCAAATCTCAGGGATGTACTGCTTAGCCTCCCAGGCCACTGACAGTTTAAGACTGCCTGGGCACTCACCGTTGACAAGCTGCATTGACATTTATATTTTTAATGTGTTTAAAGCTTCTTTATTAATGGGGAAAAATGATAATTTTTCACAAGTTTCTTTATTCATCTGATAGAAAAAAACAGATAAATTTAGTCTTGCAGCAGTGTTAGCTAGACTAAGTCTGAAAGTATGTTCCTCAACTAATGTGCTCACACACAGTACAGAACTGTTTTCACATCTCATTTCCTTAGCAGATGAGATGGAAAATTAATTTAGAAACAAAATAAAATAAAAATATAGAATTATTTCTTCTGTATTAAAAAGTTACATCATTGGTGGTAAAATAAAGGTTTCACAGCCTAGGCCATAACCCCAATCAACATCCCTGGCTCAAGTAGCACAAGACAGGCAAAGGTAATTTAATGTTCATTTTAGACTATATTACTAAATTCTTTTAAGACTATAAATAGAATCTGACTAGTAAGAGGTCTGTTTCATATCTGCCATGAAGAAAAAGTCTACAAGTAATATAATTGCTCCAAGAGATTTACTTATAATTTAATTACTTTTTTACTAGGAAATACAACACTAAGTCATACATCTAGATGAGCAGGGACACCATGCTTGGAAAACCATGTAAAAACTGTTGTGAGTGAAACTGAGTTTTAATACGGGTAACAACTATGCACAGCCTAAGATTCTGCTAAGGCATATTTTACTCTATTTGGTTTTTTGTTTTAAAAAACATATTCGGTCCTGTATCATAGATTTCTAAACAGTAACATATGTGCCACAATGTGCCACAAGTGTTTTGTAAGCCCCCTCCAAATGATCAGACACAGATAGGAGCTGCCTCCAGCAGCAGTGTTACCTGCTGCAGTCACTGCTTATGTTCAAAGGCCTGTAGGGCTTTATCTCTGCTAGATCCTTTTTGTTTGTGGATTCTTGTATCAGATGATAAGAATCCAATTCTGGTTTTAAAGTGTTATAGAAACTGCCTTAATGTAAAATATAGTTGATCTATAGTCAAATGTATTTTTCTTATTGAATTTCTCTTCTCCAAGGAGTAATTGATAAAAGAGAGTGTGACCTTACTTCTCAGACCATCAGCCTCTGTTCTTCTCCTGAACTCCCTTCTCCCCTTGGACATTCAAAAGGTCTCTTGTGTGCTTTCCCCTTCTGACTTCTGTGTGTTTGAAAAGGTCCCTTGCCCTCTCTTTTTGCAACGGAACCAACTCCTGAGCTTAGAAAAAACATTTCTTGTGCAGAATGATGTCACCTTTTCAGCTCCATATTGAGATCTTAATTAAACTG
The DNA here is from genome assembly GCA_033558235.1 of Neomorphus geoffroyi. Classification (NCBI taxonomy): domain Eukaryota; kingdom Metazoa; phylum Chordata; class Aves; order Cuculiformes; family Neomorphidae; genus Neomorphus; species Neomorphus geoffroyi. Next base: position 113,045,002 of record JAUMJM010000005.1, on the reverse strand, counting down.
GAGAACAGCTAACTTCAAAATAAATTATTTATATGAAAGTCTTTAATTATCCATACAAGTTTATCAGCACAGGAAGCTTCAGAAGAGCTCATGAAATATCCACAAAAAACATGAAGTAACGATGCTGATTAAGCTTTGAAATACAATGTATCATATTTTGAAATAAAACCAAACATTGCTTACCTGAGCTTTAAGTATCCAAAATACCCCATTGCATATTGGAACTTCTGTCACACCATCATAGACTCAACATTTCTTTTCAGCGTGGGAGCCTGAAGCAGGCCACTGAGTTCCTAAAAGAGAAGTTTAACAAATCAGGCAGGTACTTGGATCCTTCCAGAACTGAATTCCTAATTTTTTCGATCCACCCTATCGCACCTCCTGGAAGTGGTGCAACTCAATGCAGCTTGTGCATAGCCAGTCTCAGAAACTGGAAGAGAGGCAAGTTTTGCTCTGAGCTCAAGAACACACTCTAAAAATAATTCTAAAGAAAACAGAAAATGCAAAGCTCAAAACAGCTGGAAGTTAGAAGAACAATCTATTAAAATCAATACATCTGGATGCAGTATGTGACTCATGAAATCCCTAGGTTGTTGGCTGTTGGAAGTCAGCAGGGTACACCAAGGGAAATATGACTCTGTGCCTTTCCTGCTCTTTAAATGCTTTACCTAAACATTTTCTATTTGTCATTGCCACAGACAAGCTGCTGGGGTGTCTGAATCCAATTGCTTCATTTATCATGCTTAAAAACAACAACAAAAAACTATGCCAGGATAGTTCTTTGTGGCCAGCTGACATGATGTAACCTATGTCCATACCGTTAACTCTTTTGCCTACCACAAGAGGGTGATCTTATTCCGACAGCCTGTTGGGAATTATTTTTGGCCCATACAAAACCTGATGCATGCCCAGGCTTTGTTTGGAAGGTTTACAGTTGACACAAGGGCCTTTCTAACAGTTCCATTGGTAGCGTGACAGTCCTCAGGCAGGAACTCACGTGCTGTTCCTTACGCTGTGTTAGAGGTAGCCAATCCGTCACTATATATATATTTTTTAAAAAGGCTCCTCTGCTTTTCTTTTGGCCTTCATTTGTACAGTTCTCTGTGTGTGGACTAAGTGGTTCAGCACCACAGAAAGAACAGTGAGAGAGAATTTCTCATAGTTCTTGAAGAAGAAAATGCGGCACCACACCCCAGAGAAAGGTGTCTGTGTTTATCGGTTTCCCAGTTGTCCATATTTTTTTGGCCTGGGACAACATGTGGAAATAACCCAAAAGCATTCGTACAAGAGCATCAGAGGGGAGATATCTCAAGAGTCTTCAGCCTTTGCAGCTCAGTGTGGGACATTTACTGTAGAAGTGGAATGTCTCTACCTGAGAACAATTCTGCTTTGACCAGTCAGAATAGACAAAAACATGGCACAGAGTAAATTGGAATAATCAACCTCTCTATATCATATCAATACATTAGAGTACCCTCTTGCACAGCAGTTTATACACTGGCATGTGCAGGGCAGTTGGCCTGACCTCACCATTATTTTCAGCGTCCTGTATGAAGTTTTCCTTCCACCCTTTTCCCGGTATATATATGGTTCTTTTCATCTCCATTTTCTTGCGGTACTTTTGGATAAAATACTTCTACTACATCCAATTTTGCAATAGAAGTTGGTTAAATCCCCAAAGACACAGAATACTAGCAATCCCTGGTGACTCAAAGTTAGTAGGAAAATATTGCCTGTTTTTCTCTGCATTTGAAAAGAGAAGTTAATGTACAGAAGGATTAACATGATTAGGTGTCTTGTAACCTTTCAGAGAGAGATGGAAATCTCCATATATTAGATGGGACTTTCTGAGAAATGCAATTTCTTTTGCTAACTGATCTATTTCAGTAAAGATCAAGGAATGATTCAAAAGTCATTCACAGCAGGTGCAGCCTTAAAAATAATTCAGATTGGTGTATAAAAACATCAGTATGTTCAGTCCTGTTGACCTTTAAAATGGCTATAGACATTCATTTTGAGTACTTGTAAAGGTGAAGTCTAAATAAACATATAAATTGGTGCCACACGTATTCCATCACACAGGAGTTTTGAGTCTTACATAAACCCTGAATCATTAGTTTTTCATGTGTTCGGCTCATTGACTGATTAATTATTTAGTCTTCAGCTTTTGCAAATACCTGGTTATCTAGTGAAAAATAATACAGGGAATCCAGACTGAATCATTCTTTAGATGAGGAAAGCTATTAATTAAATCTTCCTTTGCACGATCATGCAATTAGATGAGGCACAGGTGAATCAGAACTAAATTGTCAATCAGAAGAAATCTCTGAAGATATTGTACTGTCTAGTGAAAACTTGTCTGAGCATAGATGGTTTTCAAGATTGAAATCTGTTGATTTAAATTACAGAAGAACATTTTTCAGATTAAGCTGAAAACTGGTTTTTGTGTAATATACTGCAGCTGTTTCTTGCTATTTTTCAAATTTTTGAAAATAAAACTTCCTAATTGTTTATTACATCATCTATATATTTTCACTAATGAACATATAAAAGCTCTGATGTTTCCACATGATATCATCTCTTGTCACACAAATTGTAGTTGCCACTTTTGTCATTCATTATTGGGCTGACCTTAAGCTATATCATAGGTTTGAAATTTGTTTTTAATGTTAGTTTTTTCCACTTTTCTCTGATTACGAGTTAAATTTTCACTTCTTATATTTCAATTAATTTTCATTAATGCAACTCAGAAAATCTTCTCTTCTACAAGAAGAATAAAACCCATTTTACATGCCACTTAAATGTACACTCTGTTAGAGATTAGGTTATCTGGTGGCAAAAGGACAATATGTTGTATTTGGGTAAAAAGGTACCAAGTTCTAGAAGTGAAAAGTACCTTAAATATTAGCTCAGCACCATGTAAGAAACACCGTGGTCTCCAGCATTTTGGTGTGCATCTCAGTGATTTCCCTTGTTCTGGATGCCTGAAATTTCCCACTTATTTGGACTTGTATAGTACAGCTTTCCCTGTGCTAAACAATATTAGAGGGAAACTCTGTCAGATCTTCTGTGTTCATCACTTGCCCATTCTGAAGCAGTAGTATGTGGATTTTGGATGATCTTCAGAGGGTATTTGAAGAATGGGTAGACTGCCTTTGATAAATACATAATTCATGCCATCATGTAATAATTTAAAATACTGAGCTACTGTATTTTTGTCTGGTGAGACAAAATTATATTTCTATAGCTTTTTATTTCTATAGCTTTTAAGTGCTGTGTCTGTTCAGTCACATTTCTCCATCCTCATAAATTAGATTTTCTATTTTATGGGGGTTTTTTTCTTCTTTTTTTTTTCCCCTCTCAGCTAGTTTAATGTTAGTTTAGGGTTTTTTTACAGTTGATTTATCTGTTGAGATATCCCATATAACTGTTAATTTTTGGAATGCTGAGCTAGGTAGTCACTGAAATGTACATTCAGACAGCTGAAGAGTGTTATCTAACCTCTTTATCTGGTTTGTGTAATTTATAATAATGTGCGTTTTGGGAATTCAGAGAGTTTTTAACAACTACATCATCATTTCAAGTTCCTTTTTCCTGAGTTACCTGTAAATGTAAGTATCTATGCTTGGGATACATGTGAGAGAGTTTTAGGGGATTTTAAAAATAAATGTATACTGTTCTAAAGGTACAGAACTGGACTATAGGACTGGGAAATTCTAGATAAGAGTCATCCCACCTACCACAGCTATCTGGAATTTAGATCTTTAAACTGGTAATCTTGGTTCTTTCCATAATGAATAAAATGTAACAGCATTATTTAAAAACCATTTCAACCCAACAGTTTCAGATACTTTTTAGAGTGGAATAAATTGCCCTTTATAAGTGAACTATTTTCCATGTAACAGTGGAGTTTACTTGCCATATTTTTGACTAACTATTATTACCTTTTGTTTGGTAAGTGGCACAGCATACCTATTACCATTGCTTTTCTCCACTACGCTAATTTGTATCACATACTGTTATTCAGTGTATCATGCATTTCTTACAGTTTTTAATTTGATAGAAAACTTAGGAAAGAAATAATGTATCAAAAGCTTTCATTTTTACAATAATTACACTGTTCAATCAAGCAAGTTTTTTAGTATCTGATTTCTTAATGGAGATGTTAAATTCCAATAATTTCTTCTGAATTATTTGAAGTGATCATGCTGAAAAACTTTAATGAATGCAAACTAAGTATGTAATATCGTACATATTTAGCTAAGTTTTTGGATATCATTTTTTGTTCAGTAAAATTCTCTTAAACATTTAATCTTCCACAAAGTGTCGAATTTCTTTTAAAATGTCAAGAAAGGTTCAGGCAAATTAAAACCAAATAAAAGTATGACACCTATATATGTGTGTCACCTCTCTTCCTTCTCTTATAATTATAGCACCGCTTTTCCTTTTTACGTGTGCAATTAGCAACTAATTATGGTACTATAGAAAATAATGCTAGTATTAAAAGGAAAGCCATAAGGATTTTTAGAAACAAAAATGATTATCCCCAGGTTGTAGCTGAACTTCAGAAACTGAACACATTTGGTGGAAATGAACTTGAGAAGCTATCTCAGTCTCCATACATTTCAGAAAAATGGATTATTTCGGGGCATTCTCCTCCATGAGAGGAGAATGAGACATTGGCCACAAGGCAAAGCCTCGTAGGCTCATGCAGTAAAAATCTAAGTAGGTGGCCTTGGGGATAAAGAGGTCCAGAACTGTACCAGAACTGTAAAGGTTTTCAGTAAGTCCTTTCTGAGTCTTTTCCCTGCTATGCTACATACACAGACAGAGAGCACGTGCTCGCAGGGAGCTCAGCACAGGGGGGTACATTGCCCCTGGGTAAAAACCCTCTATGGGGATTCTGGGCTACTCCTAAATCTGCAGAATCAAAAGCAGTCCACAAGGCAGAATTAAAGGGTACCAACACCCTGACTGTCCTGCAATTTCATTCACAAGGTGAATAGGAAGAATAAATTGTTTAACTGAGTAACCTTTTTTTCTGGGATGAAGCAGAATGAAACCGTCTGAAGATTCTCACCAGCTGAAAGGCACCAGAGCTGCCACACAAGTGTGTGCATCAGCTGTAAGAGCAAGCCTAGAATTCTGTAATTTTTCAATATTTGATTTTGCAGTCTTAACATTTTAAAATAACTTTTGGTGTCTGTGGACATTTCCTATGTAAGACCAAGTAACTAATGCTTTTATATTCTCAACTGAAGAAAAAATTGAATGTGTATAGTAAGTTCTGCTTGCTTGTTCTCTTTTGGTCTGATCTTGTAGAATAACTAAAAGGGCTTCTGTTTTCTTCTTGTCAAACTGATGAAAAAATATAGTATTTTATTCTAATTTTTAAAATGGCTGTACTTTACAAGTATTGAATTTCCAAATGTAATATTCTTGTATTTTTTTTTTTCTAATTTTTTTTTTTCCTGGAACTTCTGGACATCTCTATCGGTATATCCAGGAGAGGTAAATTAAACATTGTTTTGTGTTAAGATACTGCATGTTTTCTATAAATAATTCAATATTACCTGGATCCTGCATTATCCATCTTTGATATATTCTATGGATGGATATCTATTTTTTGATCCAAGTTAACATCTGAGTTTCACTCCTTTGGGAGACAGAAAATAAGAGATAATGTTATCTGATAGAAATTTGACATAGTCTTGGAGAATTAGGTTCAACAAACTAGGTATCAGACAAACCAAAGAAAGATGGCTGAGGAGTGAAAGATGCTAAGAATAATGAAATTGTTCTCTATGTGAAGAAGGAAATAGAGTATCAGTAAGGGGAATGTGAGGTTTTTAGTTTAGGGGAGGAATAAAAGAATGAATTAAACCTCAAAACATGTTCAAGGTTAACTGAGAGGAGGAAGGGATTCCTAATTTTGTGGATATTGCTGGAAAACAGAAGAGCTGTATTTTGAATCTGGAGTATGAGAGGAGAGTCACCTTGTTGAGTTGCCTGTTTTGGATCAGGGAGAGCTTCTGGTTTTGCCTTGCTCTGTTTTGTATTGTGCATGATGTTGGGTTTGTGCTTATTTCTCTGTGCCTATTCTAAACAGAATAATAGCACTTGCTAAACTCTTCAGAGTAAAACTGTGGGCTGTTCATCTTCCCAGATAATTAGGATTTGCTGCGTGTTGGAGATAATGATGATTCCGATGTGTTGACTATTTTCTGTGTGGAAATGTCCCAAGTAAAGGAAGATATTTCATCAGCTTGGCTTGCTCTGAAAGGCAATGCCTGTATTTTTTTGAACTGTTTAGAAGTGTGTGTCATATTAAAAAAACAATTACATTCACTCTAACGTAACAATTATATAGGTGCTCCTGAAAGCATAGAAAGAAACTGCATTTTAAAATTGTGCGTGTGTGTGCATGTCTCATGGTGTAAAAATGTTGGATAGATTTCTGATGGATGACTAAAGCAAGTAGATTCTGGAACTGTATTAAAAACTGGGTCATTAAATCCTAGCAAAAACATGTAATGATTCTGAAGAAATTATTAAAAAGGTAAAATGGACTACAACTAATGACTCTCATTTCCAATGGCCAGAAACAGTATGCATGACAAACACTTCCAATGGTTCTATATCCTTCTTATGTTGGGGATTCCAGAACTGGATATAGTACTCCGCTTGGGACCTCAAAAGAGCGGAGTAGAGGGAGAGAATCCCCTCCCTCAACCTGCTGTCCATGCTTCTTTTGTTGCAGACCAGTATACTGTTGGCCTTCTGTGCTGCCAGTGCATATTGCCGGTTTATGTCAAGCTTCTCATCAGCCAGTGCCCCCAAGTTCTTCTCCACTGGGCTGATCTCAATCATGTCATTCCTCAGCCTGTGTCGAAACCATGGATTGCTCTGACCTAGGTATAGGATCTTGCACTTGGCCGTGTTGAATGTCATGAGGTTCACACAGGACAAGCTTCAGCTTGTTCAGGTTCCTCTGGATGACATCCTGTCCTTCTGGTGCGGCTACTGCCCCACTCAGCTTGATGTCATCTACAACCTTGCTGAGGGTGCACTTGTCTCACTGTCTGGTTCCAGTATGGACCCCTGAGGGACACCACTAGTCACGGGTCTCCATCGGGTCGCCGAGCCGTTGACCACTACTCTCTGGACGGGACCATGCAACCAACTCCTTATCCTTGAAAGAGTCCACCCATCAAACCTGTATCTCTCCTATTAAGAGAGAAGGATATTGTGGGGGACCATTTGAAAGGCTTTACTTAAGTCCAGATAGATGACATCCATTGCTTTTCCCGTGTCCACTGATGTGCTCACCGCATTATAGAAAACCACTAGGTTGGCCAGGCAGGTCTTGCCCTTGGTGAAGCCATGCTGGCTGTCTTGAATCACCTCCCTGTCCTCCATGTGCCTTAGTATATCTTCTAGGAAGACATGCTCTATGATCTTCCCAGGCACAGAGGTGAGGCTGACGGATCTATAGTTTCCAGGGTCCTCCTTTGTACTCTTCTTAAAAATGGGCACAATGTTGCCCTTCCTCCCTCCTCACCAAGGACATTCTCAGACTAGATGTTGTCTTAGATAATAACCCTTAATTTCTGTTCTTTAATTTCTCAGAGTAAATTCAAATTTAAAGACTCAATCCACTCCATTTAAATTTAGAGTTGAAAGCACAACATAGCTGGAAATAAAGCCTACCTTAATACCTGTTAATTGGATACCCAAATGTGCTTCAACAGTACTTAAAAGGGCAACAAAAACCCATGATGGTGATGTTCTGAAAATTCGTACAGAAAATTCCATGTCATCCTATTTTTAGCCTGGTTTTTAAAATGTCTCTTACAATCTAGATATGACCTGCTGGATTGAATCTTTAGATTCAGAAAAGCACTGCATAGGGAAAAAACAGAGAGAGAAGAATAATAGCAATAATAATAAAGCCTCCTAGGGCTTTATGTTTAGATCAGAGGGTTTGGATATAAAATTACAAATGAAGTAATATTTGAAGAAGAAAAGTACTAAGAATACACTGGGAAAAATACTAAGCGAATTAATGAAAGGACCTTTTGACTGATTAACTGTTACTCAGTTGGAAGAGACAACTTTCAAATGTCAAATGAAGGTAATGTGATTAATAAAAAATAAAAATGATCACACTTCTTATCAGCCTAAAGGTAAAGTAAGTATGACAGTGCATTTGGTGCTGAGATGTTGTTGTAAACTGTTTATATTGGCTTGCTGCAAGAAGACAGGCCCAAGGAATTTTATGCAAAAACCCTACAGTGAAATGGAAAAAGGTGAGCAGTACCTTTAGGGTTAATACAATGTTCCTTATTCAGTGTCTGAAGAACACAAATATTTCAGTGACTCTCCCAATGCTGTGTGGCAGATGGTAAATCGAGGTGTGTAAATGAGGAAGAGCACTTGCCAATCGCCTCTTCAGATACACACAGCTGGCCACAACATTGTAGTATACTCTCCCAAAGTCTAAAATCATGCATCATGAAATTAAAAAAAAATAAATTAAGCAGGGGAAATAGAATAGAAATGCCTGTCTGAGAATGGTGTTTAGTTGTGTGTGCAGTTCATTTATTGAAAAGGCATTGTTTTCCTCCCTGCTTCAGGGAAGAAAGCCTGGTGACTGTGATTTTGAGATTCGCATGCAAAGCCCTGTAGGCTGAGTGAAATATATCTCAGTAATTTTATTCTATTCTTTCCCTCACTCTTGAATAAACCACCCACTTTTATGCTTGTGCAAGATTAGTTGTTCTGAACATGTGAGTATAATTTTATCTTATTTCAGAAGGGATTTAATTTCAGCAAAGATTGAACTTCTCAGTAAAGATGTGGAATTGGTGGAAGAGCAGGTACCGAGTACTCTATTATGACAAAATTTAACAGAGAACCTGAGTTCTTGCTGTAATATATTTTGAATGTGTGGGTGGGTGGATGAAATTTAGCTTTCTTATTCTTAATTAAATTATTGCATATTTAAAGGCTGAGGCAAATTTCTTTAATACGCTTTGAGCTATTTCCACTCTGCTGTCTTGATGGTCTTGAAACTTACCTAAAATTTTCATAGAGTTAAGGATCTCTGCTTTGTTTTGGACACACAAATGACCCCAATCAGTACAACTGAGAGGAAGAAATCAAGACGTAATTTATTTCTTCATTAATATAGGGTTTTTTAAGAGTAATTTCCAGATCACTGTCTCAAGTCTTGCCAGACTGTCAGATTTTTATCTTTTTTTTTTCCAAAAACAACAAAGCTGCGTCAAGCTCTCACTGCACCAAGCTCTTAAAATGCACAAAATTAAATGGCTTTTGATCTCTCAGTCATTCTCTGTAGGACCCATGTTTTACCCATATTTTTGAAATATACAGAGGTTGGTAATTAGGAGCACTACTAGTCCATTACATGTATCAGCTACAGGGATGGACGAAAATAGGTCAAATTTCCTCATGAACAGTACTTGCCTCTCTCACTGCTTGTGAGCCATAGTTGAAACCAACCTCTGAAAAAGTTGTCTGTCACTAACCGTAAGCACATCACTTCTGCATTCAGATATCAGCCTCCTGAGGTCACAGTTTTCCTTTGTCTTTTTGTGGCAAATATGCAGCTCAAAAGACTTGTGACATTGATTTGCTTCTGGCAATGCCATTTTCAGAATGATGCCACCATTGCATCTTTTCCAACAGCTGTCAGACTGTGGAGTATGTCACTATGGGCTTGGTCTCTTCTCTCAGGCGACCAGGGACAGAACAAGAGGACACAGTCTCAAGCTTCATCAGGGGAAGTTTAGGCTCAATATTAGGAAAAAATTCTTCACTGAAAGGGTGATTGGCCATTGGAATGCACTGCCCGGGGAGGTGTTGGAGTTACCATCCCTGGAGGTTTTTAAAGGGAGATTGGATGAGGCACTTAGTGCTGTGGTTTAGATGACGAGTAGGTGTAGGTGTTGGGTCATAGGTTGGACTCAATGATCTCAAAGGTCTTTTTCAGCCTTGTGATGCTGTGATGCTGTGATACAACAGAGGTAATTACAGTTCCTAGCCTGTGTGTATATGCTCTCCAAGTCACTAACAGATACACATGAGTTTGCAGTTCTTGCATATGTTAGCTTTACTCTAAACGTATAGGCCAGTGGTGCAGCACCTGTTTGTGCTGTCCAACACATCCAGGAAATGGCAGACCTACTTTGCCCTCTTTACATCTGCCCTAAGTCTGCTGCATCCAGACCAGCAGCATGATGATAAGGGGAGATGTCATGCACATAGTATGCAGAGTGCTTCACCTGTGTTCATACACAGGCACCACCAATTACAGTGTAGAGTTTTCAGATTCCACCTGGAAAACATTTCTCATCAGGAAAAAAAGACAAGTCCAGAAAAACCAATGTACCTGACAGGCTTAGCTATATTGGGAATTGCCATCTTCTGTGTTGAAAATTGGGATGATGTGCACGGTGCACAGTTTCCAGTGTGGGTCAGTGCTTAATGGGCATGAACAAACCTTACTGATGTCTGTGTGTGAATCTATAGAAGCTTGAATTATTTAACATATGCCAGTGTAATTAATGTCATAAACATGAGTTAAACAATGGCACACTGTGAGAGACAATCCCCAGCCACCAGCTGAAGTCATTGTGAATTAGTAGTATTGACTCACAAGCTCAGTAATGGGCATGTGGTTGGCTAGTTAGAGAAAATTCATTAAATACCCATATATGGATCCTGTAGAACTGAGTACAGCTCTCTGGGATGTAAAATTGTGCAGTGGCACCTTGCTGGGGAATATTTTCCATAACTCTGCTATGTGATGAGAATTAATTCACCTAAATTAGAAACCCTGTTCTGTGGGTTTTGGTAGTCCTGGTACTTGACATTATGAACACTACAAATATTATGAAACTAGAAATCATGGCTGTTAAAACCCTGCTATTATGATATCTACATAACAACAACACTTTTCATATCTAAAGGCAAATGCCCCATATTCATAATATCAGTTTAAGGTATGTCCAAAGACCAGAACACTCATCTTTGTCAGAAGAAGTAACCTTTGTATCAAAGGGATCATTATTTTACAATCAGCCACTGCAACCCTAACAATACAGTAATCTGCCTGGCCCTAACCCATTGCTACTGTTTGCATGTCTGCATTCTCATGCTCCATTAAAGCAAGCTGGAACTGATCAGATGAGTTTTGTTAAGACTATTTTGAAAGGTCTCTAGGAAGCTGGGACAGTCATGGTGACTTGACTCATAAGTATTGTTCCTGAGGAGCAAGACAGGGTTGAATAACAAAGGTCAAATAGCCTAAAGTGGCTCTGAAAGGGAAGAGGGAGCTCTGCAGAAGGCACTGGTGAGAATAGTTTGTGACTCATATTTGAATTCTCAGGCTTTCTTGACTTCTGCTTTCTCTCATTTATCTATGGTTCTTGTTAATATTTTACATGTTTTCATTTTGGAACATTTAGACCTTAATAAACATAGCATACAGAGCAGCCCCAGCACCCTCCAAGGTATCCCATTCATTCCCATACATTTCTGCATGTCCGGTTTACTTAAGTGCTTCCTAACTTTCTCTTCACCTACCATGAACTTCTCTCACTCCCAAGCTCTGAGACTAAGCTAAATGGCATAAGAGGCCTCACAGCACACCTTGCCAGTAAAGGCCAAGGAAAGGAATGTTGTGAGTCTTTGAGATGTCCTTGGTCACTAAGATTGCCCTCTGCAGTTAGCAGTGTGTCAATATTTTCCCTGATCTTCTTGCTGCACATGCAATTGTCAAAGCCCTTGCCACCTTATACGTCCCACATCATTGCCACTTTTCAGTCATATTTGTCTTTGCTGAGTCCATCTCCACGTGTCCAGCTGTGCCACATCAGAGCTGATCTTGGAAGCAGGCAGCCAAAGCCCTGGCAGAAGTGAGGAAGAGGCTGTAGATGTCGTTGGCACATGCTGGGCTTGGGCAGAAACAGGGAACCTCTATGAGATCTGCTTGGCAAGCAACTTCTTGCAGTATCTTCTGGTTTCTCATCGTGGTTTGCTGACATTGGGAACATCAAGCCTACAGCACACTCCTTACTCTTGCTCTCTGCTCCAAACAACATGCATTTTTAAATCTTGAATAGCTGAAACTGAGTGTCTAACGCTATGGGGTTTAACCTAATGCTTGCAGACAACGTTTTGTCCAGGAGATCCTCAAACACTGCTTGGAGGAAATTGATGGTCAAGGTTGAGAGGAGAAGAATGTGTTGCTGTCTGTGGTATTTTATGAATACTCGTGCCTGTGGGCCAACAGTTTAATATTTTTTAATATCTATACAAAATTGGCCTTTTTTGGTAGAGTTAAAGTCAGTATGGAGTATCTGTTGAGTTATCATCTTTAAAAAAAGTTTATTGTAACTCTAGATTTTTGTCATCCATATTTTGAGTGTTTTCTTACCTTGTATTTAGGAAAAATGTTTTAATAAGACAAAATAAATTGATAAGAAAGCACTCAGCTAGGTGTGTTTTCCAGGCTTTCATCTTCTTCTCGATGGTGAAAGAACAAAATGGAGAAAGCATCTTTAAATTACATCAGTGTGATCAATTGCCAGAAAAGGAATACACTGGCAAAAGTTCTATAATTTACTGTGCAAGACAATGCATATAATCCTCGCATGTGAAAATGTGTGAATTATGTAAAGTTATGTGGTCATTTGCAGATGCAGAAATGCTGCTAACACTGCAGCTTCATTTCAATCACTTTTGCTCTTTGTCCCTTTGTTGATGGCAAGTTCTAACTTCTCAAGCATAAAACCTGATGCCTAGCACTCTTATTCATTCTGGTTGTGCGAGGAAAAGATGACCATCTAGTCCCTGTAAAGCTAAGTCAGTACATTAAGTTAGATGAAGACAAGCATTCTCTCTGATTAAAACAAAATATTTCATGTATCTGATGTCAGAGGGATTACACACACTGTCAGTAAGCACTTGTGTTGTTACAGCACACACAAAAAAGTCTGGAATTTTTTTGGTTTGTTTTGTTGTGGTGGATTTTTGGTTTGTTTTGTTCTCTCCCCCACCTCCCCTGTCCCTCCAGCTGGTTTCTCCACTGTTAGACTTTCACATAGGTTGAATCTTGCTGATGTCAGAGACCAGTCAGATAACTGCCAGGTAGCAGCTTGGCATGAAGTTCAAATAGAAGACATTCAGTGTCAACATCCTGATGTTGACTTAAACAGGGGAAAGTGGACATTAGGATTGGAAAGAAGGAAGAAGCGATAAGGCCTCATGACAGCTTTCTACTGTGGATGCCAACCAGCCAAATGTCAGCTTTTAATGAAAATCTAATGACGTTAACCTAAAGTGGAGGTGAGAAGACAGCTTTGTTTTTAATTCAGTTCAGGTTTGGGAGTGAAGATGTTGAGATTTAGTAAAACCTCTAGTTTAAAATAGATGTGTGGACAAATTGTGGTCACTGCATCAGCCAACTGCTTATATTTCTTGTCAGTATTTTAGTTTTATTTTATAGTTTTATTTTCAATACCATACAATAACAATAATATTTCTCTATCTTTATTGGTGTAGGACAGGTACAATGGAGTTACTTCCCTAGAGAAACCCACTCACTATAGCAGAAATGAAGCTAAATGGCAGAGAGTGAATAGATGTGACAAGGTAAGCAGGTGTTAATGTCAACAATGATATCTCATGGATACACCACAGATCTAAGTCTGTAGGGCTGTCCATTTCCTGTCACTGATTACTGTGTTCTCCTGCTTCCCTTCAGCACCTGACACAGCTGTATCCGTAAAGAGAATCACAAACAACCCACTTCTCCTCAAGTTATACATAGTGGTAAATGTTAGAACACCGTGTAAGTGTAACTCTGCAACTACTTTGTAGTTAATATTCCAAAACAGCAAAACCAGAGCAAATCCTCTCAAAGAATGCCTCAATTTTATTAAAAATAATGGAAATCTTTAATTTCTCTTGCCTCCTGCAAAGAACACGAGTGTTTCAATGATCATACTTGAATAAATCTTGAAATATGCTCACTGCAAATGACACTTCATGTACTTAACCAAGTCCAGTAAAATATTATAACTTATTAATCACACAGTGAATTTCTTGTTACAGCAAACCATTATAAACAACATAGGTCCGGGAGTGCAACACACAAGGCAGAGCAGGGATCTCAATTTCATTTATCTTGACGTCTTTGAAGACTGCACTGCCAATAAAAAACAATCTTACAGCATGTTCAAGTGAAAGGTACAAGACCTTTGTAATGGTCAAGTTGTACAAAAGATCTTTGTGTAAATGAGAACTCAGGCTGAGATCATCAGTGAGACTTAAAAGACCAAGTGCAGATAATGTCAGACAGTGGGAACACTATGAGCACTGTGTACATGGCTTCAGTGAGTTGGTGTCATCTTTAGACTACGAGCGCAACTCATAGTTGACAATTTTCTACCTTTTTCCACAACTCCCACGTCTCTATGTGGGGCTTTCTGCCACCTGCCACTGGGTCTGATGCTGTGGTTTAGAAATCCTGGGTATGAATGGCTGACAAGTTAGCCAAAATACAGCCACCTCACCAGTGTCACAGAGACTTGCAGTCCAAGTTACAATCTCAACTTCCTCCTTTCATTGCAAGCGTGATCCAGTAAGACATCTCAATGAATCATCAATTTCACAACAAGCTGCTGTCCATGTAAATTGTTTATAGCAATAAACAGAATTCAGGGGAGGAATTCATTTCTACTCCTCGCGCAGACTGTGTACTTAGTCAGCATCTATTATGAAGGCTGGCTGTGCTTTTGGGAATAGGCCTAGTGAGGTTGATTGCTGCTGTATCCCTGGGTGACTTCAGATAAATCATACAGCTCCATCTGTGTCTTAGTGAAATAGCACCGCAGAAAGCTTGCGTTTCTTGTATAAGCCTGAATACCTGCGATCATCTGAGCCACAAGTAATGATATTTAAAGTTCCCTGAAGCAATAACTGAATGTTGCAGGAACAAAAACTGCTTTCAGCAGAATAACACTCAGCACGTCTATACCATCAGTTAAGTACATGTTCTCAAGACAGATTTCCTCACAACCACACATTATAAATCCTCCAACTTCCACTTATTACTTATCTGAGCCCAAGCTTGGAATTTGCTGCACACTGGGAACACAGGCAAGATTGGCCCCTAATTACAGTTATAAGCATCCACCGAGGAGTCCTGGATAGACTGAGGAGGGGTAGGACAATCTGTTACAGCTCAGCTTTTCCATGTCATGCACGGATGCTGTGGTTCAAGGTTCCAGCTAGCAGAGTAGATTGAATATGCCCATCTTCTTCCCCATTAATTGGAGACAAAACCCAGTGTCCAGCAGCCTGAGCCTAGTTGCTGCAAATTTGGTGCTATAGAAAGGAAAATGCAAGATTAAATAAGTGACTGGGGAAAAAAAGAGATCACAACATTATCAATGTTATATAATTCAGCCTTGGAAAGAGGTGCACTCATGCACAGCTTTGAGGCTACATTGTACACCTCAACCCAAAGCTGAGAGATTCTGAGACATATTTTAAATGTTATCTATGGCTGCTTTTACATTTATAATCTGCAACTGTTTAAAAGGAACAAGCTTCAGAAAATAAGTTCCTAGTCTGTGGCCAAGCATTTTTGAAGGACCCAGCAGGAAGACTGGTCATTGCCCTGCACCTTCCCACTCTTGCTATGAGCTAGACAGGGAAAATAATCTGGGTTGAAGAGAAGTGAAAAGAAATCCGTGGAATTACTTCCGGCTGGATCAGTTCCTTACTCTGGTTCACAGCAAAACCCCTCAGACAGCTGTGTGAGTAGAACTGAGGTGGTAATGTGACAGGAGTCTTTCGTGCTGTTTTATTTTGTGAAATCCATCTCATGTTTGTCTACAATTTGAGTTAGAGGGGGACTAAAAAGTGCTGATCTGCTAAATGACCTGTGAATGGACTCACACCTTCAAAGCTAGCAGGGTCTCAAAAGGAAGGCCTGTGACAGAAGGATTTATTTGTTTAACTTATAACTCTTGTTTGATTGGCTGTTATTGTGTTGACTATCTGTGAAGTTTTGGTAAATTAATGATCAATTTTACATTTGTAACTAATTCCTATTAACACCCTGTCCTGTTTCCATCTCCACTTAGCAGTAGTAAAGTGTAATTTTACCAGCTATTTAGCATGTTTAATTGCAGTTGCATAAGATGTTCTTATCATTTAATTTTGTAATGATACTAAGGGTTTATAATTACATCTCACTTTGACTTGCTGTATAGCTTTTGAGTTAGAATGGTAACTTAAATGTTTGCAAATTGAATTTTGACAACATATTATAGAAACAAAGAAAAAATAAAATAAAATAAATGCGAATATAAAGAGAGCAAAACAGAAGATATATCTTTATGGTAAATGGTTACCTACAGGCCTCATTACTGCAGAACTAAAGGCATTCTGTTTTTCACTATCAGCTATCTTGTGAATGATACCCGAAAGCAGCTCAATTCAGCTACAAATAAACAGGCCAGAGCCCTTACCCTCCACCCTGCAGAGCTGTAGCACACGGAACTCTGCTGATGAGCAATAGAGCACGTTTTGGGTGAGTGGCAGATAACAAGTTTTGCACTCAGCCATGAGCTGGCAAAGCAGCATCAAGTGGCTGCTGTTGCAGAAGCAGCTGCTGATAAACAGCCAGCAGCCAGCAGCCACCAATGGGCTCATGCGTGGTGAACTTGTTCTGCCTGTCACTCGTGCTTTGTGTCTAAACCTTCTCATCTGATGCTTTAATCCCACCTTGCTCCTTTTTTCCTAAGATGGTGGAAGTGAGGTGTCTTTCTCCTTCCTTCTTTCCTTGCTTTATCTTTTGCTTCTTTCCTAAATCACAGAATTTCAGCAGAGGTTTTTCAGGTGCTTCCCTGTGTGAAGTTTTAGCAGTGGTTGGTAGTGGAGACTTTTAAAAAAAGAAGCAAAGCTAAAAGCTTTTATTTTTATTCAGCGCTCCAAAGACAGTGAGCAAAGGATTTAAAGGGGCTTTAGAATAGACAGATTTCTAGGTCAGACTCTGATACCTTGTACCATCTGTATGCATGTAAGCAGTACAAAGACCTTACAAGCACTTGGACTGTATTTTACTTGCATTGCAGGGCAATACTCGATCATCTGCTGGGTCAGAGAGCTGAGGCTTCAGGCAGATATTTAGAGACTGAAAGAGTACCCTTACCTTTCTGCACTGGATAGCCTGCATGTTCCTGAACTTGGAAACCATTCAGGAACAGAAGAGGTCAATATTTTGTCTGCTTAAGAAAGTTTTTATTCACCTTGCACACTCTCATTTTACACCTTAGAAATAAAATGTACTATGGACTACTTGGAGAATGAGAACTCTCACATAGGCATTATCTCACGTCCTCTGATTCAGACGCCTGCTACAAGTGAAGGCAATGAAGTATGCATAATACAGCAGTATGACATGATGAGCTGCAGTTTGTGTTCTTAGTGTCTCCTTTGGGCATGCCATATGGTGAAGACACCCTACAGATTCCTAATTGATCTCTTTCTTTATTTTCTTAATAACACTCTCCCTGAAAAATTCTTACCTGAACAGGAAACTTGACTAAGCCAAATCCCAGGAAAGCAATAAGAGAAAATCAGAGGATGCTTTTGCATCAAAGGAGATTCTTGTAGAAGTATGGTGGTTTTTTTTTTCATTTGTAGAATTCCCATATTTAGTTTTTCAACTGAACAATCAAGCTGAGGATGCATAGCAGGAGGCAGAAAGGAAGATAAGGCAAAAAAAAGCACTGTGAAGATATATGTATAATAAGAACTTTGCTGTACATTTTGAGCCCAAGGCCTGAACAGTTTACTTTAGTACAAATTCTTAAATTCAGGTTCATTAAGTTTGCATAAGTAGTAAACAATTGTATACATCTTTTTTACTTCTGCAGTGATTTGCAGAACATCTCAAAGTACTTTCTGATGGTTTGATTATTCAGCTTCATAATATTCCTGCAACTGTTGCCTTGTTTTACACAAAGTTCTCTTTCAGTTAGGAAACACCACTATTAAGCTTCTGTAAATTACTAAGACAGGTAAAGCATATACCTTGTAGTCTTTCCGTTAGATCTTCCTTCCAATAGTTTCCTAATTTACTTTAATGATTCTCTGTTATGTAACATTTAGACTCTCTCTTAGTTTTTAAATCCAGTAAGCTTCTTGCCTTTTTCTTAGAGTCAAATAGATCCTAACACCAATGCACCTCAAGCATTTTTGTAAAGAATGTTTGAACTCTCACAATTTTAACATTTATACCTAATGCTGGTTTCTGATCTTCTGTGTCATGTTTTCAGTATTCTTGGTAACAGTTCAGATAGGACTGATATTTGCATCCAAGTCCATCTGTGGCCTCTGTTGTTTTCAGCTACGCTGTAGACTTGGGTCTAGGTGAAACTCCTGTGCCAGCACCTGTATAATCAGAGATGTGAGATGAGTTTGGGTGTAAGCTGTACAGACACAACTCTAAGTCTTGAAGTCCTTTCAGAGTATTTGTCTTAAAGAGGAATGGTCTCATTGGCTCTTTCTGGCTGAAACTCCTCTATTTAGCAGAATGAGCTACCTATTTCATAAAAGCTCTTTTCATTATGTGTGGGGATCTTAACTCTCACCTCATCCTACATTATTTGCACATTACAGGTCTTATTTTTTATTCTTTTGTAGCCTTTTTTTTTTCCATATAAATGTATTATTAAGTCAGCAGATTTCCCCAGTTGGAATTACTCATGTCATAAGCCTCTGATTTATGTCTGAGTCAGAGACACTCTGGAAATCTCAGAATTTGGTCTGGCAGAGAGGAGTAGTAGACCCACCTTCTTTTTATCTTCTCCCTTCCTACGGTCAACGCTATTCTGCCTGTACTGGGCATCAGTGCTATTCATTGATTTGGATGTTATTCAATGGAGGAATAGGCCCTAAGTAATGTATTTTTTATGGTGTTTATGTTTCTTTGTCTACTTGATTTAAACCTTGGATTTACTGATACAGAACCAACTCACCTTTTCTTTGTATCTCTTGCTTCAGGCTTCCCTTTCTGCACACAGTATAATTAGGTCTTAAATTTCCCGATATGTTTGTTTTCATAGTAGGATAACTTGTACTGGCATTGTGTCACTCTGATATTGATTTGCATCTACAGTCCCGCAAATGGTATCATCATTCTGACATAGCAATATATATCATCTTTTAGACTTTCCAGATCAGTTTGAAGATATACTTTTTCTTCAAAGCAAATTAAAACTCTTAGGAATATTTCTGACCACATTTCCCTCCCCTGTATATTCCACATCAGGTTTTTTTTGAGCATAAAGATCTGGTAAGAATACACACAACCCAGAAATCCACATAGAAATGTTCCAGAGAGCTCATGTCCCATGGGGTCTTCCTTTGCTTCTTCTTCAATTGTATCACAAGCTTTCTTGAGTCATCTATGCATCAGCCAGGGT
The DNA here is from genome assembly GCA_033558235.1 of Neomorphus geoffroyi. NCBI lineage: Eukaryota > Metazoa > Chordata > Aves > Cuculiformes > Neomorphidae > Neomorphus > Neomorphus geoffroyi. Next base: position 113,025,473 of record JAUMJM010000005.1, on the reverse strand, counting down.
GCTCCAACTTATATGGTTCGCGTTCACATTATCATAAAATTTAGGATGTGTAGCTGACTAAAGTATAGGACTGATAACACAAGCAGAAGGCTCAGAGATGCCTCAATTTATTGGTTTCTTTCATTACAATACCTTTGTTTCCCGTTACTCCCCTATGGCACTAACACGAAACTTCAACCATGAGTACAGAACAGAGCAAGAGCTAGTTGTGAATGCAAGAATGTGTTTCCTAATCACATCTGCCCTGCTTTCTAGCAAAGACATTTTACTCTTACAAGTGTGAAATAAGGCTGAGGAATGCAGAATCATGATATTTTCCACTTCTGTTATGGATGTAAACACTAAAGAAAAGGTGGCATGGCCTCAGACACACACATCTATTAAAAAAAAAGTTAGCTCTGAGTGAATGTCATTAATACAGACATTAATCCAGACTAACATTCTTCAGATGATGTCTCGCAACTCCTTAGAGAGGATATGAAGAGCACTGTGGAGCACTGTGAAGCACTGGAAGTTTTATTACAAGTCTAAAGTAAAGAATATATCATTCTCTTTTCTTCTACGCACTATTAGCTTTCACAGGCAAGTGTTCTCTCTCAGCTTCTTGATTTGGTAATATAAAATTTTTAACTTTTTCTGTGATATAAATTCACCTTTATTGTTACAAAAAAATACAGAGTTATTTGGAACTAGAATATGGGAAATGGAGGTTTAGTCTCACTAGAGGGAATCTGGTTTCTGTTCATATTTTTGCCCAAGACCCTAAGGAAAAGACAGGGTCATGATCATTCTGAAGTCATTACCTAGAGAAAAGTGAACAGTATCAATATCGACAGGACCAGCAAGTAGACTCTGTGAGTGGTGGCTCCTGAGTGTCCTTCTGACTTTTCCTGGAGCATCCTCTTTTGGGGTAGTGACTCATTTCTCCAAGTAGCATAGCTCCAACAAGGAGGAGTAAGAATCACCTCCTCCAAGTTATCCTGTGTACTAATGGAGTGGATGTTCCAATCCACTCTTTGCCAAGTTTATATCATAGGGGTAAATAAAATACTCTGCTCAAAATACTTGATGATGAAATATAGACTCAAATCTCCTGAAAGAAATGAACCCAGGTTTCCAGAAATTTAAGTCAGCATCCTAACTCCACCAGTTCATTAGTTCTGTGAATATATTTCTTCCTCCAGAACTCTTCATGTGAACTGAATTTTCAAATACTTTGAAAATGATTGAAATTTTCTACTTCTCAATGAGTTTAATATTTATTGACAAGAATTAATATAACCAAAATGAAATAAAGTTTACTGTACTTTAGTTGTTACATATCAAAGGGACAAACATTAAGCCCTTTGCTTTCTAAAACTGTTTTATAAGATGCAGCATTTTGAGCGTTGTCTGTCAGATAATCTGAAATCCAGTCCAAACTGTTGCAATGATCTTGTCAACTGTCTGAAATGCTTTGATATGTTCAAAGAACCCCATTCATTTCAAATAATTGAATGTGTAACAGTGTGGCAGAAAGAAAAACAACTTTTACTTCTTCAGAATGAGGGAGCAAGAAACAAAACTTCAGTTGGTCATAAATAGGTTGTTACTTTCCCCTAATTCAGAAATCAAAGATTTGAGTAAAACAGATGGGAAAGACTAAATCCAATTACAATTAATGAACAGCTTATTTAAATGCAGCTGATTTTTCTGGACTTAAATAGCTCAAAATCTTCTCAACTGTCTTTATGTAAGAAAATGTCACATTGTGTTAGGCTGGAGGCTCTGGGAAGTGAATACCATGACCCTGATTGTGACAATTAACTAATGTGGAAGTGATTTTCCTATTTCTTATGTTTGTTTTGTCGCTAAATTCATGCATGAGATAAAATGAGGGTGAGTTAGAGTCATCAAGGGTAATCCCTAAAAAGGGAAAATTTGATTGCACGTTTGCTGGTAGTTCTTTGTAAATTTCAAACATTTACTATAATGTCACATCTCATGACACAGAGCAACACACTAGATTATCTGAGCTAATGAGAAAAACCAGCTGTAGCGATGATTACTTAAGCTAACTATATCTTTTCCATATCTGACTCTATCATCTAAAATATGAAGAATGACAGAAATATTTGGAGGAGGAAGCCTACCTCCACCAAAAGACTTCGTTTGAATTTTTGAAGGAAACAATAAGATAGGAAGAATAATCTTAATTACTCAAAATGTTCAGTGTAAAAACAAATGAGAGAAAATACTTTACATGAAAGATGTAAAGTTTGATTTTCTTGTCTGGGTTCTTTAAGTTGCAGTTGCTCAAAGAAGACGCAGAAACCACCTAGTCCCACATTTAATTGCTTATACTTTAGTTACTTAAAGTTAAATAATTGTTAAATAATTAATTGATATATCTTTTCTTAAAATTCTTAAAAAAAAAAAAAAGAGAAGTTGTGCTTTTAATAAATGAAATAAGACGTTTTGACTTACTTTTGAGTTCTTAGTTTAGATGTTGGATACTGGACAAAGAGATCAAGCTGAAAATTATCTTGTCCTGCTATGGTCTTGTATTCTCCAGTTAGAAGTAGATTCTGTTTCCTGTGAGCATATTAGCATATTATAAATATGTGCTGCTAATATTATTATTACACAGTTCTGCTCAGTGAAGTGCCAGACTGAGAATTTTAGCAATTACACTTAGGAGAGCCAAAGACAGATATTCAGATGCGCGTGGCTTCTGTCTTGACACATGACAGTGGGCTCACAGGCAGCGCCATTCTGCAATGTGTTGGGATGTGCTAATTGATAGAAGCTAGAAGTAGTAATCTAATTTCTGCAAGCAGGGAAATGAGAACATGCTGTCATTACAGTCTTCAAATGTTTACACTGTCAGATAATGTTAACAGCTGAAATGGCTCACTTTCTTCCAGGGTTTGGAGGTGCATATTTATATCTGCAACTAGTAATTACAGCTTATTCTTACTGTAAACACACCACGCTCTCCCCAACTCCTCCGACCCCCAGCGCTGATCTGCCACAGAAAGACAAGTGAAACAAAAATTGCAAGCAATGTATTGGTGATTGAATAGGTTTATCACCTAAATATTAGCTGCTTAGACAAGATATAGTGATGTACTCCAGATGGAAGGTTTGTGGAAAAAACCGATATTTTCAAAAGTAACTTTTAGTATGTCTGCAGTAGATTAACAAAGTGAGTATTGTGGCAAAAGAGAGATAGGAATGTTTAAAAGGGATCAAAATACTATTAGGTACTAAAGAAAAAAGGACAAATGTTAAATCAAAACCAAATTCTGGTGAGTTATTACTAGTAGAAGCTCAGTTTCTCCTGTGTAATCAAGTGTAAAGCAGCTCGCTGCTGCTGGTTACTACTGTTTATACTAGCCAGGGAGCAGCTAACGATGTCTAATTGCAGGCTTTGCCTTAGCTCCCACATGATGGGGAAAAATGAATTAAGTTTTTCGCAATAATTACATCTACTCCTCTCTTCCTTACTCCCTGGGAGAGGACTATCTGCCATCAATCAAAGATAGTAGCTTTTCCCCTCTTTGGGGACAGAAGTAGTACAAAAGCAATGAAACCCAGAAAAGGTCAGGCTTGCAGCTTGAGGAAAGCTGACTTACAATTAGCAGGCTCCTTCAGTGGGGAGGTCAGATCACCTGTGTTTCAGAGCCTGCTTTCATTTGCCCTTCAGAGAGTATGTGTTCCCTCTACAGAGACTACTCTGGGAGATTTGCTTTTCTGGGTTAAAAAAAGCCTTTTTAAATATCCCCTTATCACACTGCCAATGGATTAAGTGTTGTGATTCCCTGATGAATGTATTGTTTTCTTTTTTAGTGTCTTGATGAAACACCAGATTTCTTCTGAAAACAGGAGTTTGAGTCTTTCCCAGGGAGAAGCAGCTTTGAAAGCACAATACTGATACAAATGACTCAGTAGGCTGAAAAGAAACAAGACTATGGCCTGTGTTTCTTCAGCAAGATACTTTTTATATGAGAAAACAGTGCCTAAATCTCCAAATTCTTCATTGCGGAACTCAGATTCTGAAAAATATATGTATCTTTTAAATAGGAAGGTCTCTTCTTGAATTGTTAAACCAACACAGGTGAGAAATTCACCTTTTAATGAGATTTAAATGCTGTCTGTGTTTCAAAAGAAAATGCTTGCTAACAGTAGCAAACTGAATATTAAATATTTGTAAGCAAACCCCATATTTTTCAAATATATCATTTATTCATTGTATGAAAAGGATTCCTGGTTTTCTACCTCTTTGAAGAATTAAGCTTTTTTTAAAAAAAATTTTGTTCTGTAAAGCTATGATTTAAGAAGATCTTTGGAAAAAATCTAACTTGAAGCTAGTGAAGAACTGTGTCATCTTCAGGGGATTGCAGCCTGCCTTAATATGATGTGAATCGTTATATAGCTTCTAAAACTGAGGGCTTGGAGTGCTGGCATATAAGAAATGAGGATGGCTGTGACAGAGAGATTAAGGTGGTTGACAGCATTTGTGTAAGGAGTAGTAGATGACTTAATGTCAATATTTTTTTCAGTTGCTTTAAAGTTAACAGCTGCTTTCAGCTCAATTGCTCGTGAAGGACTAAATGACTTAGAAGTATCTCTGCTCAGAGTAAGATGGAATTTTTTTCAGTCCCTTCTTTCTTCCTCTTAGATTTCAGCAGATGAATGTAGGCATTTTTTTCTTCCCAAATTTCTTTCTAGTGTGGGTGCTGCTGGGCATTGGTTTGGTTTTCCCTTCAATCAGAAAAGGGGCCCTTCAGGAGTTAGCACGTAGTTAATCTTGGGTCAAAAATACTTGGGCAAGTCTGAACTAGCCACTTTGACTCTCCTCACAATCAAGAGAGGAAAGCAGGCACCGAAAGCAGAATAAATTTAAACCAGGTCAAACAACACCTTCTTGATCTGCTTATTACTCTTCCTTTTTTTTTTTCTTTTTTTTGACTCTGTGTGGAGCTGTGGGAGACCAGATTAAACTCCAGGTAGCTAAAGGCTAAATGTTAAAATGAATGAATCTCACTCTTAGGAAGGATAGTATCTGGTTATTTTTATTCTACCGACAAAGAGCACATTTATGAATCTATATCTTCCACCTACGATGAATGACACACCTTGGTTCGCAAAGAAGAGTACAGCAGAGATATGAATTACTTGGCCAAGTCTCAACTCAGATTAACTGATATTGTAATGACAGGTTGGGAAAGTAGCCAGAGGAGACAGAGAAAGTTATCTTAGCTCCTCTGTAGAAAGAAATATATCTACCATTAGTTAATATTACCCACAGCTAAGATGTTATAAAATTCCAGCTGCAGTTTGACAATTATATCACGGCAGAAATCCAGATATCCTTGAATTACCGGTGTTTGGCTAAGGAGCTCTGACCTTCTTTGTGAATACAAACACTGGAAGTAGTATCTAAGTCCTATTCCTTTAAACAGTGTATTATTGCTAAACATTTGACATTTGTAAAGGGAAGCTAATGGGGATTCTGGTACTTTGGTTATTGGGAGAGCAACTTCATGGAAACACGGTTTCTCTCAGGTTTGTACAGGCTTCCTGTGGATCTCAGAGTGAATGCAAATAATAGTCGAGGAACCGTCAGCTCTTTTTCTTTGTCATTATTGCTGCAGTTGGTATTTCTTTGCACCATTGACTGAGATATTATCAGGGTTAGGAATCTGATGCCTCTGGTCTGGCATTGCCAAAATTTGGTGATATGCTCATCTTGGCTAAAAAGTCTGTTTGATACTTTGGAGTATCAAAAGGTGATAAAGAAAACGGGGGATTCTGCAAACAAGGCAACTTCCTAGGTAACTGGGTTTGGTGCTATCTAGATTTAATTATTTTTAATTACTAATTATTTATGTTACGGTAATAAGATCTATACATCAACGTAGCTATTGTTCTAAATACATGTAAATTTTGTGTTAAATTAAACTTGAAATCTGAATTTATACCTAGGTAATGGTTATTCTAAGTCTAAATGAAGTTCTTAAGCTGTGCTCTGCCTTGTGGATAGGAACCGGTCTCAGATGAAAAGTGAAAACTTCCATCTACCCTCAACTGTTTCTCTCAGATTACTGCTACAACATTCTTCATATATCTACACGATACAAACTTGCGCTGGCACATTTTCTCAGATACTCTGCTGAATATTGTTATTGAGATTTCATAGAAGTCAAGAGAGTTTTCCTGGATGGTGATTGGTGATTCCTAGCAGGCAGTAGGTGCATGCATGATCCGTGCGTTTACAGGTAGGATAACACTTTGACACTTGCCATAGGAAACCTCTGGGTTGAGCCAGGATTTCTGCCAGCAGAACACTAATACATAATGGTCACTGTTGGCATTTAAGAGTTGCTTTAGAAGAAGGGTAGCAGTTTGCATGTGAAGACAGTGGAAAACAGCAAAATACAATCTTACTACTTTGTCATTCTCTTTTGCTCCCAGGAAATGAAAGCAGTTGAGAGCTGGCATTTCACCAGTTCCCTCCTCCCTTTTGCTCTCCTATCCTTCTTCATAATACCTTTGAGACTAAAAGAGGTTTGAAAAAATGAAAACAAGGTGAAGATAGAGAGGGATGTTGCATAGTGGGTTTTGGAACACTGTGCTCTACCTCTTTACTGGAAATACAATATTGCTCAGAAACAGTATGTGGTTTCATTGCCACTGAGAATACTGGTATTGGGAGTTTGGTTTTTAGGTTATTTTCAAAGTTTATTTCTTTGGGTCCACGAATATTAAGCAACCTCAACTGGTACTGGTATTGTGAAAATTTTGGCAAGATATCTAAATTGTATATGAAGTGTTGCCTCCGGTTAACAATGACAAAATGTTAATTTGGCTTTTGATAGAACATATTAGCATGATAACTCACAAAACAGTTTTGGTATGCTAATTCTGAAATAAAAAATATGTTCTGATTAATGCCTGAATCAATAAGAAAACTACCAGATGTCTGAAATGACAAAGCTGATCAAAGCTGCCAAAATTGTGTGGCAAATATATTAACAGCAAAAGAGGCTATTTTTTTTATTCCTGTCAGAAGCAGTGTGAAATTTAATTACAAGTGGAACCCATTTAAACATGTAACTCTACAGGATTAAACCTGTGTGTTCTGTCCTTACCTTAATTTACATATTATTGGGGCTTACCGGCATAGATTTCATAGCTAATATTTCTAATGAATTGTCACAAGTGTTAAGCTCCTCTGAATTGATATTAAGGATTTTCTTAAGAACTTTGTGAGCTAAAACCAAGAAATATTGCTTTTTGTTGTTATTTGATAAATTACTAGCCCAAAACATTATTACCCCTTTACGGTATGGATTATTCACTGGATGTGCAAGGTGCAAAAATGTGTTGACTGGAGTGTCCAGAAGACCCTCGTACAGTAATGTGTCAGGCATCCCATTCTGGTATGTTCATTGTTTTATTTACAGTACTGTTTTCTTCTTATTACTCTATATTGTGAATAGAATATGATGAATCATGCCTGGTGATTTACAGAATGCACATGGAAATTTAATCTTTATCTTGAAAATCTTGCTGTCTGACAGCAGCAGTTGCAGGAGGAACAGTGACGCACAGTAGAAAGACTGTTTGAGGTACAAATTAAAACACTATATGAAGATGGAATACTTTTAATTTATTAATATTAGAGACTAATATGATATTTTCCCAATATTTCTAAGACTATAGACTGCTCAAGATTAAGCCTAGGATGTACAACCTACTATACTGGCTTGTAGACAGATATTCACAGAAATTGAGTGCTTAAGGCTTGGTGCGGAGAAAATTCTGTTCTAAGGAAGCACTTGAGAACATGCTTGTTTCAGCAATGTCTATGGGCCTTGGCCAAGCAATTATGGCTGTGCATGTGCTCTTTTGAAGTGGCATAATGATGATTGTGACAGTCCAAAAACCCTAGCACTCCATTCAGGCTTTCCAAAAAAACCCTATGTCACTCTGTATCCTTGCTATGCGATGATTGTTTCTTGTAATTTACTTAGGAGAATGCTTGATAGAGCTTATTAATATAGTAATACATTTGAATGCAATTCATTCTAAGCTGTATAATTACAGTATAGAATATAAAAGTATAGCAGTTTAAAGTACAGTAATATAATTACACAGCAGCTTATTCAAGCTCCAGGTCAGGAGGAAGTCTTGCATTGATTTCAGTGGTGAAGTGTGAATTAAATGAAAGTATTTCTCTATTCTTATAGTGTAGTGCTCTCAGGAGGGAAGATGGTTTCAATTGATCTTCCAGGTCAGACCAGCAATTAAAACACATGTGTCTCCCCGCCCGTGCTTTAAAGAAAAAGGTCCGTCTGGCTGAATGGGCATTCAGGAAGTCCATAAAAATGAAGCTGCTCAGGGCTGCTCAGTTTGTAATAACCTTCTGTGCTGAAAGCAGGCACTCCACACGGAGATGTATTCAGATGTCTTTAGCTGGAATTTGGGGCTGACAGTGCCCACACAGTGGTCTTCCAAGTGATCAATTACTGATGCTGTGTGGTAGAATTACTGCACCAGGAAATCTCTATCTTCTTTAATTTTGTAGTTATGCCCAAAACTGAAGGGTTTCAGAAAGTCATGGAAGTTTGGCCCATTTTTTTTTTCTTTTTCCTTCCTTGAAGGAGTGAGACAGTTTCCCTCAATTAAAAAAAAATCTTGGTTATACGTAATATAATTCACCTTTCTTAGAAGCAGTAGAAGCAAGGATTCTGCAGTAGGATAGTTCAAAGCTATCACCACTACTCCTGAAGAAATTTCTGGGACTCCTGACATTATTGGAAGCAGGAGTATCAACAGTATTTGGGATGGTGAGCTCTGGTTTCCAAGCAAATATTTTTGGTTTGTCTCATGGAGCTTTAATAGTAGAATTGTCTCTGTAGTAAAAGTAGGGGGATGTATCACTGGCTTCTTGTCTTTTCCTCATGGGTAGAGATGGATGATGAAGACTCCTACCCTATGAAAAAACCAATGTTTTTGTTACTCCTGCTACCTGGTGCCGGAAGAAGAGAGAGACAGTCAGATCTCGTACAGGGTATAAATTTTCTCTCCTCTTCTTCATCGTACCCTTTGTTTATCTTACCTCAGGATTGCACAGATGGGAAGGTGAAGGGTGTGAGAGTGAAAAGAAGAAATGAAGACAGAAGTGCAGAAAAGTGATAAGAAGTTGCGTTCTAGGAAGACAAAAAAACAATGGAGAGAGAAGAGAGATCCAGGGAACAGAGTTGGAAAAGATGTACAAGTGTAGAGGGAGAGTTAAGGAAATGAAGGGAAAATAAGACAAGAAAAGGAAAAAAAATCGGAGGAAAGGAAAAGAATCACTATATCAAATTTTTTTGCTTTCCTGGGGGAGGGACAAATGGTACTGTGAAGGAACATCTGGGAGAGATGAAACAGGAGGAGAAGAACATAATAAAAGAGCCTAAGTAGAAACTACAAAACTGCTCCTTTTGGAGAAGAAATTTACCAAGGGAGGTAAATAATTACATCTTTTGGTACTTTTAGTCATACAAAACAACTTCATTTTTTTAAAAAAAATGACCTTTTTTATATTTTTTTTAAAAAAGCAACCTCAAAAACATCCCAAAGTGGCATGATTTTAGTGCTCACTAAAAACTGAACCTAGTTACTAACATTCCTTTTTTTTGTTGTTGTTTTCCTCTGCTTTCCTCTTCCTTTCTTTTTCTCTTTGATTTGCAGTAATGACATGGGCAACTGTTATCCAAAGAAGTCTCTTGGTCCGGTTGGCTCATATTTGACATGGGGAAACTCCATTTAGATGTAGGATTTGGACTGTAGATTCAATTTATTTCTTTTTTTAGTGTGTCTTCTGGATTGTCAATGTGGATTCCATTAGCAAAAGCTAAAGTTATGGGTTCTTGCTGATAGTATTCGAACTTGCCAGTGCGGCTGGGTTATCAGCTGTACTTGTTTTGTTCTTAAAATACAAATTCCTGGTGATGAGTATCAACTATTTTCTTAATGTAGACGCAAGTAAGAAATTTAAACCTTAAGTTTGAAGCAGGATTCCTACATTCATCTGTAAAAAAAGTCTGAAATGATGAGCTGATCTATGTGAAAATAATGGTAGATATACTGGGACATGTAATTGTCCCTATAACCTGGAATGTATTTCTCATGGCAGCTAATTCTAGAATTAATTGTAAATGGTTAGTACTCTTAATTCTCAAACTTCTAATAGTTTTTGGGGTTGTCTCTTTCACTTGTGAAAAAGCAACTAGCTTCATACAGTCTGTATCACTGTTCAGTTTCAGGTATCTCCTATGACATGAATAAGCAAAAAAGATCACCTCCCGAATACTGCAATATGCTGATGTTCCAATACCTGGTGGAACAGCTTATGTTACAAGGATATTGATCATCTGCTTAAGTGTTCAACTTCTTTGGTCCTACTGGTCTAACCACACAAGAAGGAGCCAGTGCCTATCATCCTGACTTTGCAGGCATAGCATTCAAAAGTTGAATCCTGATTCTGGAGACAGCTATTTCATCAGAGACTTTTAAGAATGGCCATACCTTTGTGTTCCCTTAATTACGTATGAAAAACTACTTATTTATTTATTTCTTTATATATATGTTTGTTTGTTTGTTTGTTTTTTCTGAGGCCCTTCTTAAAGGGTGAACTTCCTTTTACCATTCTCTTGGGACTTTTGTGGGGTTGAGTTGCTCTTCTAGCAGCTGGGCAGAAGGATGTGTCTTTGGTGGACGTATTTTGCAAGACATCTCTTGCACCTATCTTTTAACTGGCAATTTGCCATAAATTTTGCCTCATGTTTTATAATAAATGTTTTGTATTCAGCTCAGGATTTTACCTCCCCTGCTCCCTCTAAATGGTGGACTGCCATGATTTGCTGATTTCTAGGAAAGATGAAGGGAAAAGAAGGCCTGAAAAGAAGGAAAGAGGAAGGCAAGATCTCTATAAAGAGGAGTCTTCTTATAAAGATAAACGGATGGATAAAGAACATTAGATATTTATGATGCATAGTAGGTGTAATACTGGCATCTGATTCTGTGGGTGCCCATCCTAGATTTGCTTCTGTCCTGGGGAAGACAAGCAGTAGGCTGTCATGTGTCTAGTCCTATGGGACTGGGAATCTATGATGCCTAGTGTTGATACTTTGAGACCTGTGAAAAATTTATTACAAGTTAATGAGCATACCTATTGCTCACAGGGACAATTTTTGAGTGGGCAGAGTACTACAAGTGAACCAGTGGAGATGCTTAGCGTAGGAGCAGAAAGGTACAGGGTTTTGGAATTGTGTGGAAAAAAGCCCACAAACCACCAAACAACCAACTTTCCTGATAATTTGCTGGAAATGGCCTGTATACCTTTTTCCATGGTAGTCATGTAACTATACTGGTCCCTTCAAATCCCTTAGAAAGACAAAACTGAAGTGATCTTCAGTTTTTAAATTTGCCTAGTAAACATCTTAAAAAAAATCAGTACACAGATTGCTTCCGAAGTTGCCTTCTATCTTTATTTATCTGCTTGCTTTGCAACCATTGTATCTCCTTAAGACTGCAAAGCCAGTGATGTAAAAAGTCTTGACTAGGCTTCTATTGAGCTGCATCATAGAACAGTTTGATTGGAAAAGACTTTTGAGATCATCGAGTCCAACTGTAAATTGATGTGAGATGAAAGAAAGCAGTGACATGAACCTATCTCCAGACTAGAAGTAATTGTATCAGCTCTTTTCAGCTTCGGATAGGGTAGAAATGCTGAAGTAGCTGAACTTTATTGATGTTCCCCTGGGTGTTTGTAAACAATGGCTTATTTTTGTTACTGATCTGCCCTTAATGGACTATGGCAGTGGAAAACTATTTTTTTCCTCTGTGCCCTCTCCATAAAAACTCACAGGAAAGAGGAACTATATAACAAGGTCCCTAGTGGAATGAGTTGCCTTCACAGTACTGAAGTGAACAAAAGTTGTTCAAGACTTGTTGCAAAATCTCTCTTTTCTGCCTAAAAGCATCTGACAGATTAAAAGAGGAATGCTTCCAGCTGCAGATGTGTTTTATATTAAGCACCCTCTATTATTCCTTTATCTGTTTTGTTGAGAAATGAGAAGGGAGGAAGACAAGGAAAGGCATGGTGGATTCTAGTGCACGTGAAAGTAAATGAGGGGAAATGGCAGACTACAGTAAAATATAATGGTTTTAAGTTCATTCTTGTGAAGTGAACAGTGAAAACTTTGTTGCAGTATCAGTGGGGCATAGGCATCCAGCACAAGAACGAAAATCAACTAAAGTGAGTAAATAAAAATCTCTTGCAGCTTTTACATTAGATCATTGTACTCAGTCCACTGGGTTACAGCTTGAGTTCTGTCCTGATCTCCCAGTACTAGAGTCATATTGTTTCACTTAATTGTACGAGACTATAGCTAACACTTCTGCAGGAAAATTAAAACATTGCTCTCATGGCAAGAAAGAGTTACACGGCTGATACTGTGGCCAACATACTTTTTTCCATTTCTGGTTGCCTAAACTTCATTTCAAGTATTTGCTCCTTGGCATTCACACAGTTCCAAACACTATTATGCTGATAGCTGTTTGTCAAAGTACAAAGGGAGGGATTATAAAACTGTTCAAAAAATAAAATAAGGAAAATTATGAATAAACGGATCATACATAAAACTGGAACATTAAGATGTTCCTTGGGAGGAGGGAGATTAGGGAAATGGAAGTAGTTCTAATTTTCTCTGGAGCTGTAAATTAGTTGTGCATATTTATTAAGCAAGATTTGTTCCACTTTAATTTATTTTTTATACTTTAGTGCTATTCTCTGCCCAGTTGTTATTTTAAAGATAAATATTCATTGATGATGTGGAATGACACCATGAAAATGTGCATTCTGCTTCACAAAAATGGTATTTTTTGCCCAGCTACTCAAATATGAAAAAATCCCAATTGTATGATCAGTACTTTGGGTCCTCTTTTCTCTGAAACAGTGGCTTATTTGAGATTAATTATAGATTAAAAAAATTACCCCACAGTCCTGACTATTGACAAGGAACTTCTCTAAAGTGGCTGTGTGAAGTATGTGGTTGAATTAATGGAATGATCTTATCTGTCTTCCCAATATTTTCTTTCAGTCCAGTGTTACCATTTCTTTTTATTATTTCCCCAAGGAAATTGAGGTCTTATGGTACAGAAAAGTACTGCCAAGGGATGGGACAAGAAAAAATGTCTTTTGATGAATCGTGTTCTTAATGTTCTTAATATTTTTCCTTTGAATGCACATTTCCTATGTTGTTGGCAGAGAAGAGAGGGGTTGTAGCTCTTCATATTTTCTTTTAAAAAACTGAGACATTTAAGCAAATGTCTCTAATGTCTTTACTTAGCGTGGTTTATTTTGTGTCACTTCTCTGATGAGATATTCTTGCTTCAGAGACCATTAGAAAACAAAGGAATCATGCAGTTACCAATCTCTAGGGGATTTAATTATACTATTCTCTTTCTTAAAGCCTGTTTTGCTGAGCTACAGTTGGGTAAGGACAGTCTTTTCACAGGCCATGAAGAAACAGCTCGTGCTCTAGGTTTGAGAATCCCTGCTGATTCTTATTATTGGGTAAAACAGCTTCTGACATTAGTAATTTTGTGGTGAGGTACACATATTTTAACAACTTATCTTAACATTTTTGGATGCAGGATGTAGAAAGACACAGTCAGCTAAAAGACCTGTTTCTTCTGCACAGAACTAACATTTAATTTTCTCTTGTGTGCAGTGCATGACTTTTTGTTGATGATTGTTTGGTTGTTTTGCTTTTTAACTTTTTTTTTAGACAGTGAAAGCATAGACTCGAGGTAAGTAAGTGTAGAATTTGCACTCATGCAAACTTCCTGGGAAGGAAAAGTATGATAAGATATGCAAAGAACAATTTTAATTTGAGATCAGGTCTCAGCAAAATGGAATGGTAACTCTTTTTCACTTTTCTAGTAAAACTGCTGATGCACACTATGCAATAAGATTGAAGCGGTATTGAAAAATAAATATCAGATAAGATGTACTGGATTATTTTGTAGTCTCAGCCTTGTTCCAACTATAGTCAGAATTGTTTTAGGACCAGAGGTTACTCCCTATAGGTTTTCCAATGAATTGGAGAAATGTTTGATTTTGCTATCAAAGAAGGGTAAAGTGGTGACAGTCTTCGAAGAAATTATTTAGACCATATACATACTTTGAGACATAATTGCACACACTTACATGACTCTTGCTGAAGCTGACCAAATTGTTTGTAAATCTCTGATGCGAAATCTTTCTCAAAAATCTATTCTCATGTTTAAACATTTTTATACTTGAACAGTTTCTTCTCCGGTCTACACTGAGTTTTAGATTAGATCCACAAATTGTATCCTAACCCCGTGCATTTAGATAATACTGTATCTGTGTTCTATTTAGAATAAACTTTTGCATACTATCTCTTTCCCTGTCTTTTTTCTTTTTCTTTTTCTTTTTCTTTTTCTTTTTCTTTTTCTTTTTCTTTTTCTTTTTCTTTTTCTTTTTCTTTTTCTTTTTCTTTTTCTTTTTCTTTTTCTTTTTCTTTTTCTTTTTCTTTCTCTTTCTCTTTCTCTTTCTCTTTCTCTTTTTCTTTTTCTTTCTCTTTCTCTTTCTCTTTCTCTTTCTCTTTCTCTTTTTCTTTTTCTTTTTCTTTTTCTTTTTCTTTCTCTTTCTCTTTCTCTTTCTCTTTCTCTTTCTCTTTCTCTTTCTCTTTCTCTTTCTCTTTCTCTTTCTCTTTCTCTTTCTCTTTTTCTTTTTCTTTTTCTTTTTTTTCTTTTTCTTTTTCTTTTTCTTTTTCTTTTTCTTTTTCTTTTTCTTTTTCTTTTTCTTTTTCTTTTTCTTTTTCTTTTTCTTTTTCTTTTTCTTTTTCTTTTTCTTTTTCTTTTTCTTTTTCTTTTTCTTTTTCTTTCTCTTTCTCTTTCTCTTTCTCTTTCTCTTTCTCTTTTTCTTTTTCTTTCTCTTTTTCTTTTTCTTTTTCTTTTTCTTTTTCTTTTTTTTCTTTTTCTTTTTCTTTTTCTTTTTCTTTTTCTTTTTCTTTTTCTTTTTCTTTCTCTTTCTCTTTCTCTTTCTCTTTCTCTTTCTCTTTCTCTTTCTCTTTTTCTTTTTCTTTTTCTTTCTCTTTCTCTTGCTCTTGCTCTTGCTCTTGCTCTTGCTCTTGCTCTTGCTCTTGCTCTTTCTCTTTTTCTTTTTCTTTTTCTTTAACTAAAACCTGATTTTGACTAACAAATGTTGGCTATTCATTATTACTTGATAATTCTTGTATTCTTGAGGTTCTTCCAAATCAATAAATAACATAGCACCTAATATTTTCCCAGGCATCGGTGTTGTATGTTCTGTTGGGTCTACACCTATTTTAGTTTTTCTTCTCCCTACCCCTTCCCTTTCTCCTTAATGGGCACTATTTTCTCCCGTTTTTTTGAGTTGACTGCTCCCTCAAGTCATCAAAGAAAACTGCCTAAACTAGTTGCTTTAAGTGATTCTCATCAGGGAATGGTAACTTAAAGATCTAAGTTACCTTAATATTACTAGCCTTTATTTTTCCCTAACATGGTCTAATTTCTTTGCACCTTGTAGTAATATTAAATATGTTAAGTGTCTGATCTCAGTTAACTTTATATAGAATAAAGCAACCAAACTGAAGTGAGAACACTTAGGCTTTTTCTGTCACCTGCAATAGCTTGCCTTCTTCCCTCATCACATTATTGCATCTAATGCATTTCAGAGCATTTCCTGATTGCCTTTTATTCTTTCTTCCAGCTGTATATAATTTTGTACCATAGGCTTCTGTGTTTATCCCTCCATCATGTGCTATTCTTCTAAGCTGTTTTTTAGCAATATGTCCTTGTTTCCATTGTGTACTTCTCCCCTCCTACCCCTCTACCCCATCATCACTGAAGTGTTCCCGCTGGAGTTGATGTCTTACTACATCCATCAGCTCTTCTCTGTAATGGAGTGTATCTGCAGCTTCATCATAACCGCCTACTCTCCTGCACTATGGTAAAGGTGCAAAATCTTTATTACAAGAAATGCGAGGAAAGATTGCATGAACTGAAGTCAGTAATTCCCCAAGCAGTATCAGAATTTTTAAAAAAATAATCATTCATATTTGTAGATAAAAACATCTAGTAGAATATGCTAAACACATAACAGTATAGCTTCCATAAAATAAATTAGTACCTTTACCATTAATAAACACTAGTTGATATTGATTTGTATGAGTGGAAGTAGCTCTGTTCAAGGCTCAAGCCTTGCAACGTGCATACTCAGTGTAACAGAAAGAGCTAAGAACTCATTAACAGATGGATGAGATGACACTTCCTTGCACATTAAAAACAGTCTCTGAACATCATCTTTCACAAATACTGTGAGACAGGGCTCCGATCCAGGTGATCCTGTGGGGCAATTTAATTTGTGTTTTCCTATGAGAATCTTTGAAATCTCAGTTGGTTTTGTCTGAACAAGCAAATCCCTCGGCCTTCACTGGCAAGCAGAGCCTTTTTTTTTGATATTTGCAACCCAAGAACAAATTAGTTTTGGAAAAAGAAGCAATTGAGATGTTTCAATACAAATTCAATGCTTAAATAGGGTGGAAAATCTTACATTTGTGAGATTATAATAAAGCAAATAACCAAAACAAGAAGTGTCTTAGGTCCTGGTGGAAAGAAACCCAGACTATAAGTGAAAAAATCCAAAGCTCAGCTATTATTTAAAGGAAGGTAAGGCAGATTCTACTTCCAAACCATAAAAGAGATACTAAATCGTATGTATTTTAATTCATAAATGTATATATCATATGTATGTATTTTAATTCATAAATATTGTCATATTTGATCAGAGAAATTGTTCCTTGAAAGTGTCAATAGAAAGTGTGTGGAAAGATCAGGTGACTTATATTTATCAAGTGCAAAGTAAAGAGTCTCCTGAATTTGGCCTATTTTACTCTGTACAATTTTGCCACACAGCCTTTCTAAGTAAAGGTTTTTTGAGGCATTAGGAAAGCATAAAGTACTGACAAATTGTTAAATGTGACGTTTATATTTTATGTCCATTTGTGCATAGATTGGCTGTGCTATGAAGTATGTTGAAATGATAAACCTTACCTTTTCACAATGTCAACCTGTGTGTGTCAATTCTCAATTTTGAGTTCAATCAATAACTTCTAACTTCAAATACAGATGATTTCCCATAATGGCATAAGTCCTTTATGGCACAGCACAATGTCTTGTGTGGGAGCAGCATTATTGATACCATCAGTTATGCAGTAAAAATACCAGAATATGCCCATCTGTGTAAGATAGACAATTTCCTTCCAAAGGAGGACACAGTCATCGAAGTGACTGAAGGACTCCAGACATAAACAGGCATTAGTGCTTTTTGATTCATTGCTTTGGTTTCTTGGCTTATCACTTTCCAATCAAGATTCAGAAGATGGCAACGAATTACAGAAAAGACACTGCTATTTGTTAAACGTGTTTTTTATTAAAAAACCAAATCTCAGACTATGTACTAGTTTAAAAACATCTGTACTTTAGCCCACGGTGCAACCATAACTTCTAAATAAATACAGAGATTAATGAAGCTTATGCAAATGCTTATATATAAAAAAAGAGTTGTAGTCTGATTACAATAAAAAAAGGGCTGCTGAAAAATTTGGCTTTTTCTTCTGGTACTGCTGTTGAGTAGAACTGGATGCCATACCTTGTAGGACCATCAGGGGTTTTATTTTCTAAACTGGAAAATTCTGCTGGTTTTGCTAATTACTTGGTTTGAATTACTATGAACTCTCAGCTGTTTCAGAGGCCCAGAGGCAACACTCCACTCTGTATCTGGTCAATGAATGCCTTCATCACCTGGCAATTCTCATTTTATATTGCAGCAATCCACTTTCCCAGTGGCGTCATTTCCTTGGCTCAGTGGCTAGCCACTGCGGTAATTGCTGAAGTTCTGCCAAAGCAGAGGAAGCAAGACTTTGGTCTCTTTCTAGAACTGACAGAAGAACTATACCAACTTTTCAGCATCTGAGCTTGTGGCCCTTTCCAGCAGAGAGACTGGTAAACACGGAGGAACGGAGCGTAGATGTTACTAGAGGGACTAGCAGAAATTAAAAGCTGTAAGAAAAGGAAATTTACAGAAACAGAAGATTGCACTTGGAATGTGAAAAGTTGACTGATAGCTGTTACCCCACATCGAACTGTAGATACATTTCACAAAGAACCAGCTGTTCAACACTGATGTAGTACGGGCTGGTATGGTATAGCGTATCTTCAAACAAACTCCCTCTGGTGTGTCCAAAGCACACTAAGGACGTTTGGCATGTCAGCTGCCATCTGTTTCTAATGTTTCAGCCATTGGCAAATTTTCTGACGACAGCCATGGCTTTTTAACTTAATCCATCTTTCCTGAATTAATTGATGAACTTTTTAATTAGGAAGAAAAAAGCAGAAATTATTCTTGATTTTATTTTCTTTTTCTGTTTATTTGTTCATAATCGTACATTAGTGTCAGCAACAGTCATTTTCCAAGCAACTTTACAAAGGAAAACATCTACTCAAGTGCTTGAAGAAATGCAACCAGAAATTTGTATGGATGAAACTGAAGAGAAGCTCCACTCAGAGTAGGAATTCTTGGACTCTTACCCCACCTAACCAGCTTTTTAAACTATCACTAGCTATGAAGCAGGACTCCATGCACACGAAGGAACATAGAGGTACAAAGGCAGGTAAGGGAATCCCAATAACCCAGCCAGAGGTGAGTCTCTGACCCAGTCTCACAGGGCATCCCAGGAAAGTGTCAGCCCCATGAACTGGGAGTGGCACCTACCACTGTTGGGTCCCTGGGAGAGGCTGAATTAGATCAGATACTGACTGAGGGTTCACTTCCAGGGAGTATGTGCTCATTATGGGACACCAGGGAAGAGCACTTGAACAAGGCTTACTATAAATAGGATGTTTATGGAAAGAACCAAAGATTGGGAAAAGGAGAAGTCAGGGTCATTTGGGAAGGAACAAGCATGGGAAAATAGAGGGATAAAGAGGAAAAGAGAAACCAGTTCTGTTAAGAGCTGACTGGCCAGAGTCTGTGTCTCATCCACCAGGCTGTCTTGGCTTCTTATTCAACTTCTTTCCAAACTGTTTTCCTAGTTGAGGGTCTCTGTCTGAAGTACACGTGTGTTCCTGGGGCAAAGGAGCCAGTGCACCTGCATCGGTGGAGGTGCATGTGTCAGCATGGGATTACTAACGAATGTTGAGCTGATCTGTAGGACAGGTGGCTTGGGAGCCAGGTGTGTGTATGTCTAGCAGTGAGATGACTGGAGGAGGTGGTTACTAGGAAGACCAGGAGGTACAGGTCAACTGCTGTGGCATCTAAGGGTCAACTTAGACCCATTAGGGTATCTGCGTGTCTGTGTAAGAGGCACGCAGGGAGAGGGAGGGTACAGACAGCTACTGAATGGACTACGTGTCTATGGGCAATCACTGCAAGAATTTGTTATGTTTGGAAGCAGTGTTGTTCCCAAAGAAAGGTGGGGGTTTTTTTGATTTGGTTTTTGTTCTTTTTTTTCCACTGAAGTTGCAGTTGTCTTAAATTTTACTTTTACTCCTGAATGCACTGAAAATTGACAAATCCCAAGGGTAATATTTTAATTTGCAGGGATTATTTTTTCATACAGAAGAAAATGGGACTCACTAGGTTTCCAGATCCCCAAATCACTTTTTACTGTGCAGGGGAAATGGACAAAAGGTGGCAAAGAGAGAAACGGGAAGAGCTTGTTCTCCACTTATTGAACATAAGTCTAAGAAAGGATTTCATTTTTGTTTTTATTTCAGATTAATTCATCACATCTTGCCAGCATTCAATAGCTAAAAACACTAGAGACTAATGTCTTGGTTGGATTCCCAACCAAAGAGATCCAGCCTAACATTTTCTGAGCAATAAGAGTAGTTACCATTACAATTGATTTGTGGTAAATTTATTGTATTCCTCATTGCTCACATATCGATTTGTTGATTCCTGTTTGAAGGAAAGACTGGCTCTTGATGATGTACGAGGAGTGCTATGCTCTTATTTTTCTCTCTATAGTTTCCTCTTTTCATGAGTCCTGTCCTCCTGAGAAACCAACTCACACCATGACCTGAGACATGACTTTTGCTAGAATCTGTGTCTAAGAAAATGTCTTGGAGGAGGGTTGTTTTTTCTTCTTAGAAGCCTTGGAAGATGCTGTGAAGTGATATAAAAGACAGCTCCTCTTTGCAGAGGAAGGTGGTGTTTAGATGGGCATTTCAAAGTCTGGGTGGAGTTTCTCCACTCTTTCTTCTGTGAGCTGCTTTACCCTTCAGTGACATTGAGAAGATGGGACAGGAGAACTCATGATCTTATAACTTGATATTATGATGTTTTCCATAAGATGGACCTTATTCTGTATAATGAAATCCTACTATTTTAGTTAGAATTTCCTCAAATCACAGAATTTTATTCAATGAAGTCTGCTGGAATGTACTCTTATTTCAGTGCAACAGGAAGTTTTCGGTTTACCTGAAGATGATTTAGTTTAAAAGCACACCTTTTGAACCACGCCTTTAACTTTTGTGGAGAACTTGGACAACAAGAATAGTTCGGTTTCACAAGGAACTGAGTACATGGCATGAAGGAGCCTCTTTTTCTGCTATTTATTCATACAGGAACAAATTGTGCTCAGACAAGTCAGTTTGAGAATCTTTAAATCTTCCACCAAGTATATTTTATTTGTATAAAATGCCAGGGGGAGAAACGCAACTGGTCTCCTTCTCTTAGAATTCTAATAAACACCAACCTCTGTTCAGTACCAGTTGATTCAGAGGAGGGGGGCAAAGATCACGCTTCACCAGCAGGAGCATGATTCCTGCAGCAGTGCAGCTGGCAGTGTCCCATCATGTTGGAGGCAAGGCTCATATCGGAGGCAGGTGCTACCAGGTGGGAAGAACTACTTGTGGTTTCAAGAATTGCATCAGCATATCTGGACCGGACTTTTACCGGCAGCACCCTGGCTCTGCAGAAAGATCTTCCTCAGCCTACTACCATTCACTCTGTTGAATACCCTGAAAAGCTGTAAACTCAATTGCTCAGATTAAAAATTCAGATCTTCTACCTAATCTTTCTGGTGGCATAATGATATATATGTATTTTTATTTTAACATCTCTACTTTAAAATCTGTTAATTTGGGTTTTGGAGGGTTCTGCATGGCTTTTTTAGTAAAGTAGGAGGCCCACACATGATCAAAAAAGAAGCAGTGCAGTAAGTGAAGACTGATTGTTCTTCCAAATACTGGATGAAGAAAATGAAACTTAAAATAACTGAAGAAATATTCCAAGTCAAATAATCTAAAAATCTTCCTTGGCTGTATACAGATGCTCTAAAAAGCGTGTCAGAGGGAGGAAGTACTTGCACAGCAGATTCTTTCTCTTGAGGTTGGGGACAGAAGTTTTTCTGCTGCCCATGTAATTCCTAACTCACACTAAGCACTTTGTGACTCTGTCTATTACTCTGAAAAATGAATAAAAGCAGGAACACAATGTATTTTTTAATTATGTCATTCCCACTAAGGTGAGTGTCAGCTACACTGAAGTAATATACTTACAGAGCAAAAGGCAGCTTTGCCCTAGGCCAGAGAAAAGCCTAGACAAAGAGTAACTTCAGAAGGTCTCTTATATAAGGGAATTGCAAACCAGTTTATATAGTGTTTTATTTATTCACAAAGTAAAACCTTTTACGTTTTTAAAGAAGCCTGCACTAACCACTCATGTTGGAAAGCTCCAGAACAAAAAAAAAATAGAAATATAAAACGACTTCCGAACCCATTTTGTATAGGTGTTGTTTGGGAGTTAGATCAGGTTGAGGTTGTTGGCCTTTTCTTGCTGGCACCCTCTCTGATCAGCTGTTTAATAAGATGGATGCCTACACATAACACCATACACCAGGATCCGTAGTGTTTAAACACATTGACTGAGTTTCATAATAAAATAATCTGTGGTAATCTTAACAGTGTTTGCAAGCAAACTTTAGCAGTATACCTATTGCACCTGAATTTTTTTTGGCTTCATCTAATACACCTGGTACCATCACATTTTTCTCAACCTGCTTAGACAAACTAAAGCCAGCGTCAGAACCCAGATGAAATTTGAACAAACAGTCCCCACTTATACTATTAGGAGCTGAGGAAAAGATACAGCTTTCCTGGAATAAGATCTCTTTTTGTATTGAACCATAACAAAAGGTACAGTTTAAAGATGTTTTTTTGATTAGTTTCCTGTGGATTTCTCTGCTGCATTTCCTTGGTGCGTAAAGTGAGCCTGAGTAAAGAGACTGTGATGCTACTTCTGCTGCAGCCCTGGAGAACACTACCAGATAACGTCTACTACAACATGAGGTAGCCACAGTGTCAGCCAGGGCAGGCTATTGAAGGAAAAGCTGTCGGTGACAGACTGTGCCTTCCTTCTCCTCTTCCTCCCACCTACTTCTGTTGGGAAGAGCCTGTTTAGAAATTACTAGAACTGTTATATGAATAAATATTGCAGTTTCAATATCAAACTATGAAATCATTATTTATTGTTTTGAATTAATGAAGAACAAGCCTATCTAAAATCCAAGAAAGCATGTGAAGTAAAATAAAAGTCAAAACGAGTGCCATAATTTAAAAGCCTTCCAAAGCTACTGAAAATGGGGTCTTGCCCACCATCCAATGCAATTTACTCATCCTGCTTTCCCAGAAAAAGACTGGTAGGAAAGGTATCCTTTGTAGCATGACCTAGAGGTCAACTAATTCAAGCTTTGTGGAAGGATGGGAAAAGCAAGTTCAAGAGTTCAGGAACTTTTGTCAGAACACTCTGTCTCAGACCCTCTCAATTATTTCATGGCTCTGTTAATACTTCATACAATCTCTACTGCCATAATATTCACCTGAAAGGAAAAAAAAACCAAAAAAATCTCTGCTATGGGAGCCTACCAGTAAGCCTGGATTAAGTGCTTTTGGGTACAAGCAAAATAAACTCTTTTTCCTACAATTAATATTTGTTTAACACTCTGCTATTGTTTGTAATGAAAAAATGTACTTATTAATTAAATATTATTAACACAAAACCTTACTTTTCTCTTGGAAAATGGCTGGATATCCCAAAATAGAGATTTTGTTTATTCTTTATATTATGGTAGCACCTAGAGGCCAGAGTTCTACTGTGCAAGGCACTGTACAAATATACGCAAGGGATTAACTCTTGATTTGAGGAATATTTGTAAAAGCAAGATCTAAGCAGAAAGTGCAGCAGAAGAACAAGCACGATGTTGGTGGTCAATATGCCAAAAAGTGACTGCAGTGACTCATCTAGTGAACTGTAGCTGGGTTTTGTGGAGCACTAAGTCAGAGAAGACTTCCCAGGATTGGCTTGAAAGAAGCTATGGGTCCTTAGAGACACTCTGTGAGAAATTACATTGAACATATGCCAGGTTGTATACATGTGCTATCATCCCTCACCAGCTTCACTTTCCAGGTGTTTTGGCAGGACTTTCATTATGTGTCCGTCAGGGACTAATAGACTATAAGGAAAAAAAGTGCATGGGTATGATAGTCCTTTGTAGAACCAGTCAACAATTTTCATATGTCCTGGAGATTGAAGGCATTGACTCTTCAGGTTTTCTATTGTACGTTTCATAACATGTCTAAAGAAAAGCTGTTGATAGTGTTGAATAGTCCTAGAACTGCATTGCTCCCTCCCTCCCTCATTGCCTGCTGAGTTGGTGACAGAAAAAGTTAACTACTACTATGATTTCAAAAGAAACAGTAAACCCATGGTGAAGATTACTGATGGTGTCTGTTTAAATTTCACGAAAAGTGTCCTCTCACTCTTAGCCACAGAATGTTATCAAATCTGACAATGACTCAAGACACGGGGTCAGGTTTGGGGGCTGAATGTTAGCATTGGCTTTGGTTCAAGTACTAAGCCTACTGTAGAGGGAGTTTATTAGTGTCAGTGTCTTCCACTTTTATAAAACAGTTGTGAGAGACTCCTTGGAATTGGGTGACATTTGGCTGGTGAGCTAGCTGTGAAAAAGTTGCAAGTTTTGTGATATTTATCACATGCCAACATTTTGCTCTGGCAGCAAGTTTTCTGTGGAGCGTTATTCTTCTTGTTATCAATGGCACTGGACAGCTTTCTAACGCCTTCCCTGAACGTTTTCCAAAACTATCTGGTTGGTTGGGAAATACTCAGGGATACACAAAGCTCACATGTGCCAGCTGTTGACCCATCTGTGGTGCCTGGCACATTTTATTCTCTTTACATGGACAGACATGAAATGGAAACCGCAACCCACAGTTTGGCATGACAGTCAGAATCAAACCATGGACAGCTCTGCAATGACAGTGGCTTGTCACTTATCTCCTATAAGTCTCACCTCGGTTTGCTTGTAATTATGAAGTGGTAAAAGAGCAGAAGGGTAAAAAATTTGATTTTAAAATGTAAAGACAGTGTCATGCACACAAAATTGGTGCCAGAGAGCTTTGCACTGTGTGGGTAGTTCCTCCATCATCCAGTAATGCTGTCTAATTTCACTCGTCTCTTTCCATTCACCTCTTAGCTCCTCTGAATTGTTTTTATTTCTATACTTTTACATTTCCACTATACTTGATTGGGGGAATCTTCCTCCTAAATCATCACAAATTGTTTTCAATAGTGAAGTAACTATAGAACATGCAATCCCAAATCTTGAAAGATTAGCTGATGCCTGTGAACCATTAGCAGAGGGGTCTTTCTAGCCTCAGTACTTCAGACTTCGCCTGTCTCTAGCAGCATGTTTACCTGATTGTTTATTTTTAAATATTTCTTCTATATATAAAGTAGGAAGAAACTGTCGGATGAAGAGACAAGAAAATGCAATAAGCAATAATGTGACAAAAAAAGACTATCAATAACATACATTACATTTTTATCACAGATTATTGAAGGTTACTGACTAAACAAGTATTTCTGGAATCAAACCTGGTGAGGAGACCAATACAATAGTGCATACAGAAATTCAGACAGCAAAACACTGGCGCTTACTGAATGTAGTTGGAGATATGATAATCTTCATCGGTGTTTGATGCTAGTGGAAAATTAAAATTTTCTTCTGCAATTGGCTTCCCTGGAATACAAAAACAATGTCAGCAGACATTTGACAACAAATGCTCTGTAGGTGATTGTTGTTTTTCCCACTTCCCTACTATTTCATAGCCTTCATTTCCCTTCCAGTGCTACCACGCAGAGGTGGCAATTTAGTGAGGAGCATAGCACGGCTACCCCATGGTCCCTTGGTGAAAGTGCCAGCCTCCTTCCTCCTGATGCTTTTCTATTCTCACTCCAGATTTGAGTTCATAGTGCTTACAGATTAACATCCAGACTAGTTTCAGGGCTGAATACTGTTCTTCCGATAGATTTATGGATGCAAGAGGATTCCTTTTCATACTGCATTGTGCTGTGCAAAGCCTCTGAGTTTAGACAGGCAAAATTGCTGCAAACCTATGAATGTTCCTTTTTGATTTCTTTTCTGAGCTCTCTTCAAGCTCATGCACTGCAAAACAGATTTCATTGTCCAAATCTCACTTTCTTTCAGAAATCACTTTACATGTCAAGGTTTGTGTTCATTTAGGACATAGAGGCCATTCCTTATAAAGCTGTAAAATGGCTTTTACTACCAGGGACTGGAAATAAAATTTTTCCTTTGAAGACAATAGGTACGAATCCCTCTTCCTCCTGCTTTGCAAAATCAGCTGTGACAACACTAGGGAAGCAGTGGGGAATCAGGCTCAGGAAATGTCAGCTCATGGTGCTTTTTGTTAGCTTTGTTTGAGAAGCAAAAAGACCAGGGAGAGAAAAAGTGACCTGGCTGTTTTGTAAGTAGGGCAGCACAGTGTGTCACCAAGATATTGCTGGAGTGACTAAGAGAGATATTTTAACCAAATGTAAAAAAGCCACATACAATTTTTCAAATATTGTTTCACAACCCAGTGCCTGAGTATATAAAATGTGCACAAATGACTTGGATCTAGCTACTTTTTTATTCCTTCAGTAGTGGTTTATGTATGCTTCCTTACCTCACAACCTCATTCAATGCATGTTTCTGCAGTGATTTGTACAGCAGCTCACCTGCCTAATGCTGGAGTTTTCCTAATATTGCTGTGAGTACTCTTCAAACCTTGAATGCAATGGGGACAGTGTATTATTTGCATGGGCTGATAACATATCCTAAAGTATGCTTTTATGGCATCCAAATGAAATATTTTCAATGACAACACAGATCAAAGTGGTAAATTATTCTAAATGGATATAACCATTTTTTCATTAAGTATCCATACAATTGATTCTTTATTAGTGCTCTTGTAACATACAAAGCTCTTCTCATTAAAACGTACCAAGTCTACATTCATCAGTCTTTAACCATTTAATTAAATGGTAATTCCTGTAGTTTTACCCATAGCCTGTGAAATTTTGTTTAGGTTTCTGTTTGCAAATGTCTGATAGAAGCTATTTCTGCTGTTTCCTGGTATGTAGAGATCTCAGCTAATACTCCTCCCAGACACAGCCATTCAGTACTTAAAACATATTTTTCTGTTGTTAAAGCAAAACTCTTTTGGTTTGGATTGATTCAGAAACATGGAGCACTGTGCAAATTGGTAGTCCCAGGAAAAGCATTTGTATTGTCCATTGGCAAAAATGCAATAATTTTCAATCCCGTGGTGAATCATGAACACCAATGGTCAGGACACTGACAAAACTCATGGACTCCCCATTCCCTGTGGAGAGGGGATACAGAAACACAGCAAGATCCTCTGTGCCAGGCCCTTCGAGATTTAGCTGCTCAGTGAGACTTCAGATTGTGAATTAATATTTGTCATGACACAACAAGTAAATAAATACATTGGCACAAAGCCTAGAGCCTGTCAGCACTGCCCCTGCTGCAACCTCCTGTTCAAAATAGAGATCTATTTATCATCTTTCACTTAAAGCCTGTTCATAGGAAATCACCTAGGATATCTTCATTTTCCTTCTTTGGCTTCTCAATGATGTCACCTAGACAAACCTTGCATCCAGAGACCCTCGCTGAGAGCATTAGCCCAAAGTAGCTGTGAGGGCTGTTACTTGTCAGAGTCATTTAATTTGTAATTGGGTGTTTCATAGCTGTATTTCATAAGCTGTGCAAAGCCAGCTTAAGCAACGCTTCCATTTCTGTTATTTTTCCTAAATACTTAAGTGTGGAATTGTTACAGCATCTCTTTAATGAAACATTGTACAATCGAAAGGGTTTTCATACTAGATGGGAGCCTCAGTGCTGACTTTTTTATCCTTTCAGTGCAGTACATGTTCCTAAGCATTCTTGGTGAAAAGAGGTGAAACACTACCAAAAATGTACCAAAGGTAGGAAACTATTTTTTATTGTTATCTTCCTTCCAGCAATAATTACTGAGTTAAGATTTTTCGATAGTGGAACTGAGTGAGGGGAGGAATGTGGGAAAGGACAGAGGTGACAATAAGGAAATTGTGAATGATATATTGAAACCAAAGCAGAGAAAGAGCATTAAGAGTGAAATCCAAGGGAAGATATCCATGAGAGTTAGCAAATCAAGTGAGACCTAGGGACGGAGTTAAAAAACAGGAAATAAACAACTGCATTTTGAGAATTATATGAAGTTGTGCGTTAGAAGAACAACACATTTAATATGATCCTGGAGGTCCTTCTTCCCGACCCTTTGGGTCTGGCAACTCTGAGAGGAGGTTTTCAGTACACAGAAATTTTGCATGGCCTCAACATGCTGTAGATAATTAGGAAATCAGGCCTAAGGGGTGCACATCAGCAGCCATCTGCTGCTCAGTCTAGACAGTGTTATCTCTTTGGGTTTTGAAGGTATGTACTGAGAGATCTGACATGGAAGACTAAAACAGATAGTATATGAATAGGGATATGTCCTTGGACTGTCCTGGTCTTAAAATTTTTGGGTTCGTGAATGCTTATCTTGGAACAAAAAAAGTGGTCTGGTACCACATTTCTACTATTTTTCAAAAACATTTAATTTTTTAAAGAGATACAATAGGCTTTTTCTTCTTTCTTTCAGAACGTTAACCTTTCAAAATCAATAGGAAACACAACATAAACCAATATTTCAATCCTGTTTCACCTCTAATGGCTATTTATAATTGCTACTCAAATATGAAATTCGCTTCTGACCTTTGATGCCAGAGTATACTTGAAATTCATGCCTCACTGTGCTCTGTCAGCTCCTTTTCATGCATGCTTTTATATGTGGGCTAATAAATATGATTTTGGGAGCAAAAGCTCTGGCAGTTAATTCCAGCTTGTGATTTTGCTGTGAAGCGTGCTTGCAAAAACCTTATCTAGAAAGTGAAGGAGAACAATTTTTCACTTAAGTAGTTTTGAATATGACATCAGTCTTTATGACTGGCATTGGCAAGTAATTTTAATGTCAGTGACACATATGACACAATTGCTAAAGTTTAAGTAGTCCAGAGATGCACATTTTAATTAGTGTTCTTTATTGAAACATATTTTACCTGAATCTGTGATGTAAGATAGCAGTTTATTTTAATATTACCCAGGCTACACTTTTGTTACTAAAATACATTACATTTCAGTCTGAGTCAAATGAAACCAATAGCCTATATATCCCAAAATGTACAATGCTGATCTTTTTGCTTTGAAATGAATTCAGCAATCTCAGGCTACATGTTTTTGCTCTACATCTCCAAAATATTATACCAATCAAACTGAGAATATTTAAACAGATGATGGTCAAAAAACACTGAGGAGTAATGAAATGTGTTGAATTCTTTCACCCTTACAGTTCAGGATCAGGATCAACCAAAGTCAGCAGCTCTTCTGTAGAGTCTTAGACAGTCTAAAGTTGATAGGAACAGTAATTTCCACCAAGGCACAGCCTAAACAGTAGTTACTGACAATTTTTCTCAACCGTCTATCTGCTGAATACCATAGATAAAAATCTTCTGTATATCAATCACGCTATAATATACTAACTGAAATTAAGGCTGAAAAGAATGGAAATTAAAATAGAATAATGAACTATCTGTTGGTTTGCAGCACAGTGTTACGCTGTTAGGCACTTGAGATACACAGGAGAAGGTAATTTAATAATGAAAGTTGTGCATGAATAGGCAAGGACTTGGGAAGAGAATATTCTATCTCTTACTTGGAAACTGTCACTGTAATTGCTGCAGAAATTTATCTAACATGACAAAAGCCAGTATTTGGGCACTGATAACACCTCTAGAG
This sequence comes from Neomorphus geoffroyi, assembly GCA_033558235.1. Lineage (NCBI taxonomy): Eukaryota > Metazoa > Chordata > Aves > Cuculiformes > Neomorphidae > Neomorphus > Neomorphus geoffroyi. The sequence goes on along the minus strand of JAUMJM010000005.1, from coordinate 112,996,119 downwards.
CTTTAGGCCCATAAAACCCCAAATTCCCACAGTTTTGGTCTGAATGTAAAACTGCAGGAATAGGGTAGTTTTTAGTTTCACTTTTCTGCGGCTTCCTCATGCCAAATTCTAATGAAAGGCAGTTTCATCTTTCAAGATCAAAACATGTTTTAAAAAATAGGCAGATTGTCCTTTCCTATAAACTCTGATTTACCAGTGTAAAAATGCTTCAGTGGAGCATACCATCAAGTAGCTCTAACTTCACTCTTTTGCAAAGGACTTAATTTTTAAACATGTTTATGTATTTTTCCTGTCAGAACTTGGAGTTAAACCAGCTGTAATACAAACACCATTAAAATTAGTACATTTTAGAGAAGTATCTGAAAGTCTACATATACGGTTCAATGTAAGCATGATGTTGACTAAGTCGTTCCTACAACTTTAAAATGCAAGAAACTCTGAACACAGAAGAAACTTGTCAGTTGGAAATGGTTTCTGCTTGAATTGGTTCAGCATAATGTGTCAAAACCAATATTTTTCACTCTGAAGTATTTAAGATTTGTGTTTTAGTTATTTGGCTTTGGAAAGAGCAACCTCAGAATAAAACTTTTTTTCCTAAACATTTTCTTGTTCGGGTACAAAAGACTGAACTGTCTTTGCATTGAATTCAGAAGGCTCTGGATCAGGCACTGCTTTCTCTAGGGTGATAACAGCTGTCGGGAATGTCATTGTGGCTTGTACTAAACGTTGCTTGGGTTTCAGTTCAGTTGCAATTAGACAAGGGTGCAGATGAGAAAGCTGATGCAGGCAGTGGAGTGGGGCACTTGGGGAATGGCAATGTTGCCAAGAACTAGCGCTGAAGCCTTAACTCTTACCCCAAGAGACAGATGTACAGGTGAAACCTAAGGCAGAAATTATCTAGTAGTTTGGGAAGACAGTATCTGTTGTTTTGTTGTGTTTGTGTTTCTTTGTGTTTCTTTTTTATCTTGAAAGCAAACCCATAGTGCTGCTGGTTGTATCAGCGCAGACTCTTATATAACCTCCAGACTCTTTTATACACTCTCTAATTTGCTTTCTGTCCCTCATGAAAGGGGTGATCCGATTGAAGTGCCTTCAGTCTTCCATTGATCTTATTCCACTGTGCATAGAGACCTGACACTCTGATGCAAAAATGGCTTAAATTAATATCAGTGGCTTCATAAACTAGTAGCTAGGACATCTGTGAGAGTCACCAGCTCAGATTTACTCATGGCTGATTGTGTGCAGGGACTGTAAAAAGATCCCAAGTCCCTAGGAGAGGTCTGTAGTAATGTATTCCTGGGGTCATATGGGCAGGTCTTCCTTGATCTCACTTATTGGAACTATTTGATTTTGAATAAAATATTTAAAATATTAATCAGGCCAGAGAGACCCTGGGACTTGGTAGGGAGGTGGAATATCTGTGCAATGAATCTTTAATAAATTTATGTGAGGTTGAAGAGCCACAGTAAGAGAATTTGAGAAGCCATCATCACTCTGCCCTAGAGTGCTGGCAGCCAGGTCACTGGGACAGCTTTTCCCAGACAGGTGGCGACTATATTGACCCTTGTCCTAGCTGCTGTGCAGGATCTGCTGGTTAATTAGGTAAAACAAGCTGACAAATTTCTTCTCTTGTTATCCTGGGAGAACCAGCTGAAAGCATTGTGCATCTGGTGAATTAGAATCAACCATTTCAGCTGGCTTTTCTAGTATTTATTAGATACTTCCATTAACAGAAAAAATGTAGTGAATAATGAAAGAAGATGGACAGATTATTCTAAGCCGCCTTCGCGGATTGATAAACCTGTACTCAGAATATTTTTCACTTGGTGCATTATTTTTTACTGAAAGGGCAAAGCGTGCATCTGTGATAACACGGGCAAAGTCATATGTCTTGTATTTTGGTGCTCGTTTTGAGATCTTGACATAAAATACTTGATCTTGAAGGGCAAGGATGTGTGGCTAAAGGTGAAAGAGAGTTTATTAATTTTGAATTGTAGTGTGTTTCTGAGTGCTGTAGGAGAATTTGATTACCTCTTATGACCCTTTATCCTTGAAATTGTCTGGATGGAAACGATTATACCACGTAACATTTTTCATTCCTTTCTTGTGTCTTGCTTTATCCATCTTCTTGCAAGATTAACTATCCTATTCTTATTTGTCCTTTTCCGGTCTTTTACTGTCTTGAGGATATAATTTCTTCTCTCTCATTAATTCTTTGTCTTTCTTCTCTGAGATCCTGTGACCTGGATCCTAAATGAGGAGGCATCACGGGTTTTGAACAGCATTCTGTAATTTTAATCTTGTTTTCTAGCCTTTCCTATGTACATCACACAGCTTCAGCTTTTGTGACAAGCATTGTATCCTGAGCCAAGATTGTTACGGAGATGCCTGTAAGCACGCTCCTTCATTGGAATCGAGTAGGTAATTTAGATTCCTCTATAATTTCTGAATAACGTTATGTGATCTATCATGAGTACGTTTGGGTAGTTCTACACAGGACAAAAACATATGGAAAAAAAATAAAACAGCTGAGGGTTTAGAAAGGCCCAAATCATGCTTGAAAATTTCCTCATAGCTAATTTACAACTAATAAACCCATAATGGGTGATGAAAAAAAAAACCCAACACAAAAAGGAGGGAAAAGTAGGTTAATGTCAGTGCACTTGTTTGTTTATAAGTACTAAAACATTTGCATAGGCTTGCTTTCATATTATGTCTTTCTCCTTAGCACTTCTTATTTGCCAAGTCACTTGTCTGAAGAGACTGTAAACAGGAAAACTGGAAACAATAATTTATAACGCATTTATACTAAAAATATGATTCAAGAAGACCTCAGTCCCGACATGAGTTTCAAGAGACTATAATAATGCAAGTAAGAGCAATGTAGTGGCTAAGTAGTGTCAGGATTATTGTAATGTAGCCCATGAAGTAATATTGAGATGAAACTGGCTGAAAGCTATTTGAGACTGTCTGCTGATGCACTTTCTAATGGTGACATCTATCAGATACAGTCTCTAGAGGGGAGCAGTAGGAGCTACAACAGTGAATAATTTAAAAATTAATCTGCTAAAACACTTGAGGACATAGCAAATTGAAGAGGTCTGTGTTGGCAGAGGATAGTTGAAAAAAAAAGAATATGTTATTTCCAGCTCTCACTTCCGTGACCTGGGACAGCTACAACACACTTGTTTTTCATTTACCCGGTACATCTAACCAAATTGGCTAATTCTGTAACACTTGAGAGAGGAAAAGTTATACCATATTAAATACTTCCACTTATGAACTCAATAAATGCGATGAAATTGACGGCAACTCTTTTCTTCACAGTAGAGAAATTTCTTTGAAACCTTTTCCATCAAAACCAATAATTCTATCAGATTCAGGTGCAAAATAAAAAGTGAAAAGGTACTTTTCTTCAAAAATGTTCAAAGCCCACAGTCTAAGGTGATATACTTCAATGTCTGTAAATTATATATTTCCAAAATCAAGTTTGGAGTACGCTATATAGTGGAAATTAATCTTAACTTTATTTTCTAGCAACAGCATGTGAGTCCAAGTAAGTCCAAAACCCATCTTCAAGTTTATTTTCACACACTATATTTGGTTCTGGAATATGCTGTTCCTTTATATTAGAGCAGTATTTTAATGTTATTGAAATTGGAATTTTTTTCCAAATGAATGAAAGGTATTATAGGAGATGGATTAGGGATTTTGTAAATAGCTAAACATCTTTAATTATTGTAGAATGTTCCGAAATGCTTGCAGCAACTGCCTTCTGCAGGGGGTAGGAATAGAAGTTGTTGTTTGAGGTCAAGTGGATATTGAGTTTTGTGTTATCACCAATGAGGCATTATCAAAACACTCCAACACAAGTATTTTCCATTTGACACCAACATAAGGATAAGCACTTGCCATCTGTACTGTGAAAAGATGGTGGTAGGTACTAACACTGTGGCTTCACCTATAGCACAAAACATGAAAAGTAAATAACAATGCTTCTCAGTTTTATTTAAAGAAACAGTTCCACTATAAGCATTGTTTCCGTTATTTATTTCATTTTTCCTATGTTAGTTGTATACACCTGACTTTAAACGGTGTAAATAGTGTTAAGGACTAACCCTAAGTCTCTTCAACCCTGCACACAGTTTGAAGAAGTCCCTGTTCATTAAACCTAGTTAGAACTTTTTTTTTCCAAGAGCCCACGGGAGATGCTGCACTTCTGCCTCTGCGGTGAGTGGTTGTTGTATGGGATAACAGCCCCCAAAGACCTCCTTGCTGTTAGGCAAACTACAGACACACGCATTGCTCTAATCTGTTATTTAAGGGCTTGCAGCCTACTTAAAAGTTGATGTGCAGGTACAATGAAAAGTGGGACATGATAAAAAAAGCAGTAATTGGGAAGCTACAAAAGCACTGTGACTTATCTCATGTGTGCAGAACTGGGTAAGACTGATGTACTTTAACTTTTTAAGTAGGTTTAGTGAAAGACTCCAAACCTTCTGCCTCTTGACTTCAACTCTCCCTGTCCTTTGTGCTGCCTTGAAGCTTGCCTTTACTTTTAACTGTCATTCCCTTAGCTTAGTTTTACTTTTTCCCCAAGCAGATCAATCTCCTGGCAGCTCTCCGGGGCACAGGATGCAAAAGAGAAGGTAAATATTTCATGGCAGAGCTGCAGAAAGGACAGATGTTTAATGCAGGGCTGCTGAGGGTCAAGTATTATTCCCTGGAGGCTCTGAAAGAGGTGCCAGAGGCTTGACCACTACTTGGGCTGCTTACTAGTCCGCAAGAACTTAGGCCTCAACTCACCTCAGAGCCAGCAACACTCCAGTGTCAAAGCGGAGGGAAGAGGGGAAAAGCTCAGTTCCTTTGGTTCATTGGTGAGATCTGAACCAGATGTTGACATCCTGTGCTGGAGACTTGAGCTTATAGCAAGATGTTCTTGACCAGAAAAGAGCTGCAGCAGGTGGGCTACGTGGACAGACCTTACCTACTTTTAGCCACATTTTCTAGTTGTACCTTTGAGCTGTAAAGGCCTTACAGTTTGCTGGGCTGGAATCATTGCAGCATGGTGTCTGTGTGCAACCAACACACAAGTGTATAGAAATACAGTTTATGCTTTCTGCTTGTTTTCCTAGAGTGCGTACTCCCCCAAACAAGGGGAGGATTTGTGTGCCACAAGGTGTATTAAGAAAATAATGATGATTAACACTTTCTGGTCCTTATGGTATAGGTTTTCAGAAGTCTCTCCACTAAAAACAACTCCTGAGGAAGCAGACATGCTATAGGGCAGTCGGTGATGTCTTTGGTATCATTTGTTCTTGGAAGAAAGATATGGGAAAGAAAAACTTACAGAGTGAAATAACAAGAGCTTTGAAGCAAAATATGTTTTAGAAAATGTAGTGACTCTGGTGGTAGTGCAGTTTTGTAGAATCTGAAAATTGAGTATGTTGAGTAATTGTGCATACACCTTTCATTCAGAGAGAATCAAGATTCCTGTAACAAATCTTCCTATTGCCACAATAGCAAGGAAGGGAACCCTGGATCATTTTGAAATATTTCTGCAGAAAAGAACATTAGACCTAATGGCTGCACACTGGGTGATGGAAGACACTTCACTTACCTGGCAAAAATAATGATTTTTAATGACTTCATTTATTCATTTAAAAAAAAAACCACCAAGCAGTAAAGGTGTCATGTTATAATCTTCCAGAGTTACTCCTGGGTGAGCTGCTGAAAGGTAATTTCACCACACCTAGAGCATCACGCTATAATATAACCTATTGTGCCTTACAGCTTAATCACATTGTGGCATTTAGAAATCATTCATTGTGGCTGGCAAAACCATCTTGCAATAACTCCACTACCGCAACTTACATTTTTATAGCAATTTTTACTTCTTAGGCAAACACACTGAAGTACTCTACAAAACATTTTAAATATGTGGCCGGCACTGAATCGTTGAACATTGTGAGTCCCTTATGAACTAGCAGTGTCCCTTTTATAATAAAAATATATCACTTTTTCATAAGAAGTTATCGCTGTTATAAAACATGCATATGTTTTTAACTTACATGAAACTTCCTTTTCCAACAGATCACACTGAATCATGGGCTTGGATACCGAAGTTTGAAAAAAAGACAATGCCTTATATCCACTTGAAGATTAGCAGTCTGATACCAAACAATCAAATGTTTTACAGAAAATCTTAACACAAGCTGTAGTAAAAGCTGCTTTTAGTAGACTGCTAATCTTAACTGGGGTTTGCTAAACTCAGGAGTGTAGAACACAGGCAATTCAGCACATATAGTAATGTTCTCAGTGCTTAAGGAACAGGCTGTCACCCACATTTGGAACGAATTCAGCTATTAGTGTGTTGTGGTGCAATATTAAATTGAGTGGAGAGTTATGTCCCTTCACAGCATGCTTAATTTGCTAAGATTTTAAATTTAATTTATAAATCTTCTGACGTTCAGGGTGCCGCAAGAGTTCCCTGCTGTCCATGTAACTCTGCTGCAATTGCTTCAGTTGCATTGGGCTTATTCACTGTGAGATGGCTCCATCTACACCAGCTATGTTTTGTGTTGATTCTTGGATCTCATTTCTCCACCCGACCAAGAGAGCCCCTAGGGCACGCTGACCTATAGCAAGCTGGTCCCAGGGCTTTGAGGCACAGCGAACTGTCCTGAGTGAAAAATAGATTGACATTTAATCTGAGAGGGTGAATGAGTCAGGAAATATTTTTCCTTGTTGCTTAGGGATTGTATGTACTTCATAAGGTTTCTCCTTGCTGTCTGTACAATAGGTATGATACAGGTTTTATAAATGCAAAGAAATCCATTATGGAATCAGAACATTTTACATTTATAGACAATAAATGGACTATATGAGTGAGATGGAAATCAACTTGTTTCATATATTACACTCAACACTAAGATATTATCTTATATATGTGGCAAACTAATGATGTACTTGAAAAAAATATACTGGGCATATTTTTCTTCACTGAGTGAAGTGACTCCATTATAACTTTGCTAAGTGAAAACATGGCAACGAGAAGAAAAATAACGACATATAGCATAACTATTAATATATTTTAAATGGTGCTCAGAATACTTTACGAAATATTGAAAGGTAAGAAATAACACATTTATGCTGTTCTGGTTAATCTTACAAATAATAAAACTGAATGGTACACTTTGTATTTTGAACAGAAATAAAGAAAATCTACTGAATTAGAACTCTGTAGCCAAGTGACCTTTAATGCTGGCCTATAACTCACTATGGCATGAGCCCTATTACCAGAAACCCTCACACTTGAACAATATTGCTGGGTATCCAGTATCTGGGGCCTAAAAATAGAAAGATCTAACCTCAAATTGAGAATTCAAAGCTAGATTCGTATTATTGGTCCTTAGGAATGGCAGGGAAATTGAAATGCTTAGTTCTGTTTTAAAGGAGTAATTGTTTTAGTAGACCTATGTAAATCTAAAATAAGCAGTTGTTTCTAAACCCTATTTCTTCAGGCTTTTATTCGCAAACTGGCAAACTATACTCAGGAGTGATGCAGGTTGCCAGTTTTCTCACAAAACAACCTACATATAGGCAACACACTCTGTATATGAAGAAGCTGAAAACTCGTTCCTCATGTGTCTCGCTTTAAAAAATCACAGGCTTGGTGGCTGCAAATCTCCGAGGTCACCCACTACACAGCATGACTCAAAGCAGGCACCTTCCTCACTGCTATAATGCCTCGATAGGCTCTGAATTGATTCAGTTCTACAATAAATTTTGCTTAGAGTACGTTTTAGTTATAGGAAATATGAAGTATCCTTCAAAATGGAAATTTACCAGGTATAATATGATCATGATAACAGAAAACCAGTGACCTGACAACCAAATGGAATTATATTATAGTAAACATGAGGGGGTTCTAGCAAAGATGGTGAGAGAGATAAATAAATGATACACATCAGGTCACCCAAGGCAGACGTATCTGTTTAGAATTTTACATGTGATTACATCTACATGGAGGGGTCCAAAGTGAATCTGATTTTAAAATAAACATCGTTGGAGATCCACCTAGAGCAAAATAAAATCTGTCCCAGACCTTGGGCTAATCACGAACTCCTCTTAGGCCTGCAAATGTGTCTAGAAGCTTCCCTTCTGACCACGAGACACATGCAGACAGCACTGAAGTCTGTGTGGGTCCACAAAAATACTTGGGTCTTATCTCTGCCATTGCCTTATCGCACCTACAAGTGTGAAGCTTGTGGTAGAGTTATCTTGATCTGGTTGTGCTCAATGCTGCCTCGTCAGCAATTAGGCATCACTTTAGCAGCGTGGGTGCTTTGCCCAGAAACAAAATGAAATAAAAACACCTTTATAGGGAGGGGAAAAGTCTGGCAATGTTTTAGGAAGATGGCATAGCCAAGGGGCTGTATGGTGGCCTGACATTTGGCAATAATGCCACTACATACCATTTTTTCAGGCTGTTAGAATTTTGAAATTACAGATGTTTGTTAATGAGGAGCTTACTGTTTTAATGATTTTTAAAAATTTTAGCAATTAACAGAAACCTGTTCCATACAGCAGTGAGAAAAGAGTTAGCTCATTAATCATAATTTCATTAATGCTGTACTTAAAAAAGACAAAAAGGAAAACTTAAATAATATAAACCAAATCTTTTGTATGAATTAAAACATAGAGTTGGGTTAGGTTTTAAAATATGGTAACTTTGTCTCATTCCTACCAAGCTGTTTTGGCTGAAATTTTTGTGAATACTTTTGCAGCAGGTGAAACCAACTGACTTTTTCTAGCAGGGAAGCCCTAGAGCAGAGTCAGAATTTGCAGGACTGCTGCAGTGCATTCTCTAAAAGCCTTCTGGGCCCTGCCCCAGCAGAAAGAGAGGAACAAGGTTGGGTCCAAAAGAGATGCAGTTGCCTGAAGGACCATTTAAATATCTTTAAGCTAGAAACTTTTTGCATGCCCAATAGATATTTAACACTGAAGATGTCTCAGGATTGTTGTTTGTTTGCTTGTTTGTTTTAATGGAAGGTTACTATTATGTGCATAAGAGAAAAAAAATCAGGTTTTCATATTCTTCCACAGTTGTGACTCTAGCTCCCAATTAAGACACCAAGCAAAGCATTTTTCTGTCTTTTCCTTCAAAGTGATCCAAACTGCAAGGTAAGCACTGAGAGCAAGTACCACACCAGATCCATACCAAATGCAATAGTTAACAGTTATTTTCTTAAAGGCTGGGTGAGAAGGTAGATAGCCAAGCCTGCTCACCTGCTGTTACTCTCCATATCTCTCACTTTTCAGAAGAAAGCAGTAAGTAGCAGGGTTACAAGTATTCTACATACAGAGAGAACCTCACAATTCTGTTTTACTTTCCGTGAACTCTAGGACTCCCTGAATCAGAGAGAGGAACTATGATCTCCTAGTCTATATAGGACAATAGTGAGGTGCCCAAACATGAAAAACATAACACACAGGGCCTGAACCATTTTGGGAAGGTCATAGTCACAGTGGAAATTCACATAACAGCAATGAAGCCTCAATGAGTCTCTGAACCACAAACATTCACTCACGTAACTCCATGGGATTACTCATGTGATCAAGCATCTGTCAGAAATGAGCCTCAAAATATGTTATACATCCAAATACTGAATATACTAAAAAATATAAACACTTAAACATGCCATCCTCCATGGAGCTGTCAGTGACTCATGGAATCACCTGCTTATTGAAAATGAATCCTTAATTAAAATATGAGATTCTTCTTAATGTTTTTTTCTGAATGGTTGGAAACTAATTAGAGCTCCAATTAAGCAGTTTCACCTGACATAGTTATCTGCATGTTAACTCATCAGTAGTGCGGTGAGGAACTGTACATACTTACGGAAATCTGCTCAGATTCTTTCTAATCCCTTCAATCTTGTGCCGATCACCCGGCTTTTGACTAGGCATAGCAAAAACTTTGTTCTGCTTTATTTTTCAGCTGTACATTAGTGTAAGATCTCAATGGATTTTCACATTTGAGGAAGACATGAATCATCTGCAATAGCAAGAGGTAGGATTTGACCAGTTAGATGGCTCTGCCCAGGTCTTTGTTCCCAATTCACATTTTTCTAGGTAATGCCCCTGCACGTGAGCTTCTATGAATGTAGACCTTCGGCTGCATAGTGTGTGATTTCTACATTACCTGCATAATAACAGCCTCACGCAATCCTGCCTTCTAGCCCTATTTGTTTTGCAGAGTGTTGCATGGGACAAGCGTTCAGTGTTACTCTGGCAGATAAAATTATACCCAGATGGCTGTGCACTAGTGAGATAAACCACAGACCTGTCCCATAGAGTCTCTTTAATACTAAAATGTACACATAAAAATTGCTCTACTGCTTGCTAGAAAAAGAAAAATGAATATCTTGGCACTTGGGAATCTTTCTGTTTAAACATGGATTACAGCTTTTCCCACAGTCATTTGTAACCATTAACCCTCATAGGAGCTTCCTTTTCCCAAGGTGGAGGGACAAGGAAAAAGTGGCCTTCCAATATGCTTTTTCATTCTGTGCAAGCCTTAGCTTTAGAAATTGGTGGATCTGCCCTAGTTTTATTGAAAGGAAGAGAAGGACTTTAAAATCTGTTATCTCTAGCAGTAACTGAGTAGAGTACAGCTAAAGAAACTTTTAAGCAAATTCCACATTCAATGTTCCTAAGCTCACTGCTACCTGCAGTCTGCTTGAAGCCAAGCCATCCTAGCTGATTATTTTGGGTCAAGTAGAATTGTGCTTGTTTCCAGTCATGCTCAAAAGCCACCATTTAAGTCTCCTGCCTGATGGTCAGGTGTGTCTTGGGAGCCAGCTTAAGTGGGAGCAGTCTGACAGTCCTCAATGAGTCTTAAACACAAGCATTAGGATCTGACACAAAACACTTTAACGTTTTACTGTCATGTTCCTTGTGTTAACTAACTAAATCATGATGACTCAGACTGTCAAGATAGTTGCAGTTTCCTATAAACCAATAGATTCATTTCAGATCCAGTCATTTCACACCAAAATAACCGCTGCTGAACTCTGTCTTTTTTTTGAGGTGATCCTGTTCAACTAGAAGAAAGGCTGAAAGTAGAACTTATAAGGAAGGAATCCTGGTCTGTTGCTGGATGAAAACCTCTCTTCTCAGGAATTTAATTTTTTATGGAGGTTGTGGTTCTGCACTTCATGCACTAAAACAAATATACAGGATGTTCAAGGCAGGCCGGAAGTCAGATCTGCCCAGGGTTCCTTGGAAGGTTTTTCAAATCCATGTGTTCATCTTCCTTTCCCAAGAATCTTCACTTTCTTCAGATAAAGCTGATAAGTTTTGCATTCCTTACAGAGGAAGCCTTTCAACTTAAGGTATTCTGATGAGGCAAGTAGAGCAATGAGATGTCTCGACAGAGGTAGTGAACACTACCCTGAAGACACTTTAAACTCCTGTGCTTTGTTTTTCCTTACGGTATATGTGCTGCATGGTTGAACATAAAAGATGTCAGAACTCTAGACTGCAATTTTACCGATAGTAAATGAGACTGGGAATATATGTAGTGTGAGGCAGAATGCTAAAATACTAGAGGCTGTTAATGAACTTTTTTGCTTTTTTTTCTGCATCAGATAACATTAAAAAAATATAGTTACTTGAGTCAGAAGAGTGAAATGTTCAAAATGAAAAGTGAAGCCTCACTGTGAGCAGATTGGAAAACAAGAACATCTCTTGAAATATTTTATTTTAAAAGCCCAGGACTAGAAAGAGTTTTGTATACTTCACCTCAGTTTCTGCTAGGAGAGGAGATTCTGATTGCAGGAGTTCCTGCTCTTGTAGCACCATGAGGGCTGCTATGGCCCTTAGCTCTGGCCACCTTGGACCGCAGTAATTATCTAACCTGACCTTTTGCATAAAACAAGATTTCATTTCTGAGATTTCTTGGACAAGCTGTCCTTTTCCACTTGGAAATGTTGTCTGGGTTTTAATAGGCTTCTGAACAATCTTGTTTTCCTAACAGATCCGAGACCTTTGCTGTAGCTCTTGCATATCTGCAGTGCTGGGGTTTGACCCTAGCGTGCTCATAAAGACGAACGGCAGCTTGTTCAGAAGCAAACAAATTGTGCTCTGTCTTTCAGAGGACAAGCAGCTGTGTCTTAAAGACTCTGTGTGACGGCGAATGTGCTACTGAAACCATCATCTGATCCGTGGTATATAATCTCTACCACTATTTTACACGTTTGGATGGTTACATCAATGGTAGGATTATATCACTGAAAACATTAAACTGAATCTTCTTCCTTACATTTTCCTCTACTGCAAAGAAGTAAAAGATGCAGCTGAGTAGCAGTAACACTATGATATTCTTCCCAGCTGTCTAATGGTCTGAAGAGCAATTGTTACTGGTTCTGTTTAATAGCTGTTGAAATGCAACCCTTAGCAACAAAAAGAAGAGCATTAAGATGGTCTTTCTGAATTAAAGACCTAAACAAATGAAGGGAACACTTAATAACTATTAAACTTTGAACTCTTTCCTTTTATGAAATGGAGGTTTTTCATTTCCTGCTTCTTGTGGTGTCTTACAATAATACTTGGTGTTTATCCTGTATTTCTGATCTTCAAAGCACTGTATAAACATTAACTAATTAATCCTTCAAACACTCCATGAATTAGGTGAGAAGACAATATTTCTCTATGCTTTCAGCTAGCACTGTAGGGAAAATATTATAAAGGACTTTAAAAGGAGTCCTTTTCGCCTTTATATGTATTAACCTTTCTGTTACATATGTGTGAACAATAGTATTTTCTTTAAGGGCACAGCAAAGCTGAAATTTATCAGCTGTTATCTGATTTTTTTTTCTTTATTATTATCTGCTGAGAATTAAGAATATATTTCCCTCCTGCAACTTGATTTGCTCTGCAACTCTACCTAAGGGTTTTATGTCTCACTGAAATCTGAGGTAAAAGTGAGCATGTGAAGGTAATATGATTAATCCTATTCTGGACAGGGACTTAGCTCTTACTTGTATGATTTAATTCCTCATCCATCCTTAGCTTTCCTGTGATATCCGTATTTGTGTTATTCTTGCTGTTTTTTTCTGTGTCAAAACACAGGCCCTGTTATAAAATTAGACCTTAGGCATTGCGATGCTTGGAATTGCAGTACTTACTTAACTTTCAAGACTCTGGTACTAAGCTCATTTGTTCTGACATTACAATGTCTTGGGACCTACCTGCCCACATGTGACTTTTATCTGTGTGCAACCTTTGTAGATAAATTTGAGCACACTTTTCTTTTGTCTTCCACTTGCTGATGAAAGTACAGTTGTCTGTTTCTCCTTAGGATGTGTCCAGTGTGGATAATAACTTTACAAAAGCCCAAACACACCCCTGGGCAACTGTTACTTCCTGCAGCCATAGTACTTGATACCCAAAGCCATCACTGCTTTCATAACCCCACATTACGCTAACTCTTGTTGCTGAGTTTAACTTCTTACATTTCTGCATACACTGAATTCTTTCCTGAATTCCTGATGTCAAAGATCTCCTTATTCTCTGTGTTGTGTTAGATGAGTGTCAGAAGGTGACAACTTGTATTTCACTATTTCTGCCCTGCACCTTGTCCCTGAAAATGATATTTATAATTGGGATCTTGCCCTGTAACATTTTTTTACTCCTTAATTTACCAATCCATCAGATCGTGGTTTCTGTGACTAATTAAAATTAGGAAGTTTACTTTTCATGAAATAACTAAATAAATGCTACTGAAGACTCTTTAAATTAATGTTCACTAAATCTGTAGATTGTTAAAGTTACATAGGATATACTGCACCTAACAGTAAACAATCTTTGACATGCACAGTCACTCTGCCTTTCAGAAGAAACTATTGTTAGAAAACAGAATAACAGTCATACAAGAAAACAATTTTCCAAATATTTTCTATGTGTATTTGTATACTTAATTTTGGTTGCTTTTCCTGCATCATCAGCACACATTTTCCTGCTTGTTCCGTTTTAGCATATATAATGTGTCATGATAGCTTCCTAGTACTGCTATTTAGTAGAGGCCAGATTAATATATAATTCTGTGGGTTTTGAGTTGTTTGTTTGTTTGTTTGCTTTTTCTTTTTATCTTTCTTAAAAAAAAACTTTATATAATCTTTTAAACACACTGTTCCCTGTTCTTAAACAGAATTCCTTTTGGATTTGAGAGATTCTCCTTGGCTTGATAGTGGTGGCTGTGAGCATGAGCTTCCAGCCATGCTGCACTAACAGACTAATTGTTTCCGCTGTCCTAAAATGCTGCTCCATTTGCAGTTTATCAAATAGGTTCTTTTTTAATGGGACTTGTGTTTTTATAATATGCTCTCAAGAATGTGCTTGCAGCTGTTAATGTTCTCCTAAGCTTGTTTCCATCTTGCAAACCATATATTTTTTACTGAAAGAATAAGATTTTGCTCTAAGGCCAATTTGCCAGCTTCCCTTGTTAGTGCTGGCAAGCCTTTATTTTTGTATTTTGGTTACCCACAGTCTCTCAAAGGAACAGATGTGACTGTTTTTATATCAATCCACTGTTAGATTGATTTTGTTCCTTCTGTTGCAAGCCACTGGTCTTACTTTTTTATCTTAATACTGAAAGCAGATTGTGCAACACTGCTTGGAAGATATCTGTTGTCTACAGGATTTTCATTTTTCTATCCCAGTTCCTCAGGACCGGGACCTCTTCAAAGTCACTTTATTTAGTTTTCCAAACTTCTGCCTTCTCCAAAGCTACCTTAAATCACAATTTGTAAGATAAGGAATATTCCAGATATAGGCATAATTTCTAAGTAGGTCAAATACCTTTTATAATGATATGGTTATAAATGTTATCAAATATGAAAAAATAATATTAGATATTGTCTTGTACTCTCCCGAGTACAATTTAAGAATTTCTATAAATCCTATATCAGTACAGTGACTTATGTACCCACACTTAGCTTGGGAGAAGTGCTGTTTCACTTGCTTTCATCTGGGCTGTCAACTCAGCTTTTGTGGGAACGCTGCCTATAGCTCTATGAGAAGCTCTTATGTGCTAACAGGGTTGTCATAATTCTCCTTGACTGTGTAGTAGCAGCACTTAGAAATTGTGAGAATTAATGTGACTCCTTTCATTCTATTGTATGTTTCCTATTTTCTTGGCGTCCTCTAAGTCAGTGCTCTGTCAGAGAAAGTACTGCACTGCATATTATTTTGCTTATCTTGAAAGCTGAGTTTTGTGGCCCTTCTGCCATCGGTTCTTGGGCTTTTTTTATGTGCTTTTAGAGGCTGGAAGGTCGTAGTCTACCCAGAAATGCATAACTCACATTGCACAGCAAAAATCAGAGGATGAAAGGTAGATCTCTACATAATTTTATTCTGAGTTATTTTATTCTAAATCCAATTGGGAATTGGGTTTTTAGAAGTTGTAAGGTTAACTTTTCAGCCTAAGATCAGTCTTAAAGTGCTCTGATTTTACACCTTCTTTTAGTCTTCTCTGATAAAAAAAATCACATGCATATAAAGTATATTTATAGAATGGGGAGCAGTACTACCTGAGTTTCTGTACAAGCTATTAAGCAAATCACGCACTGTGGAACCAGCCAACCATGAAAAATACCTGATGTCTTCCGTTTACTGTTCCTAATTACATGCAGAAGCAAACGTCATTTGAGTTTTCTTCCAGGTTTCTTTTTTTTTACATTTCTAAAGAGTTTCCACTAGTCTTGATGTAGATTTTAGCAGCTCCATCTTTTCATTCGGAGTATTTTAGTATATTTTTCCTACTCTTTATCCATATGTGTAAGCTCTCTGATTTGTTGTTTGTCTCAGGCCTTTTTAATTTATTCTTTCATTCTCCACAGAAATTGAATTATGAAATACAAGTTGCTTATACGCACAACTTCTTTTCAGCATCACAGCAGTCAAGAGACCAAATAGATTCAGCAGACTCCCAAAGTACAGCAGCTCAAAACTACCTTACTATACTGACAAGGGATTGGTAAGTTGTCAGAAAAGTGGAGGGCTTGAAGCCTGTGGCAGTTGGTTGAAAGGGGGGAGAAAAAGGGAACAAGACTAAATGCAGAGGGAAATAAGGTTTGTTTTGTCTCTTCTGTCAACCATAAATCCAAACTTTCACGTTAAGGAGATGACAGCTTTTCTTAATCATCTGCTCCTTTTCAGTCCATCCTTTCACAAATAAAAGCTTTTTTACGCAACTCATTAAAAACCCCACACAAATCCATCCATATGTTATATAAAATTCATGAAAACAGTGCACAGGGATTTACAAGAAACACATTGTGCCAAAACATTAACCACTCCAAAGTGAAAAATATAAAAATGGATACAATAAAGAAACATCAAATGGCTCAAAGATATGTGACTTGTCATTAATGTATTGGAATCTTGCTAAAATAAACAAGGAAGATATTAAACTTTACATGAAAAAAATGTTCAGAGGGCTATTAATCATATCTGAAGAACAAAACTTATTCTTTAAAAATCAGAATAATTGGGCTGTAGAATAAGATTCCTGTGAAACCTGTCCACTTGGAAATATGTGCCTTTTTCTGCTGTTTGAGGAAGTGCTGTGACAGGTTTGTCAGTCGCTCGAGAAGTGGTGCTGCAAAAGCAGCACAGCACTTCTGTTTCAAGTGAGTCTGTTGGGGTGCCTCTATAACAAACCAGCCTCTATTTCTCCTTCAGTATAAACTCCTTCAACATTTCAAACATATCAAATTTTTTGGGGGGAGAAAGGTTCAAGGCTATTTTATTCAAAACCTAGACTTCTTCAATTTCTCTTCTTTTATTGTCCAACAAACACACCAAAAACCCTGACAAGAAGAAAAAACTTCTTTAAACATAATATTTTTTAAGAATTAAAGAAATCATAGCAACAAGATAACTGTATTAGTTCCAGCTGATTGTTGAAAAGTTTTTAAAGAGAATTAAAGAAATAACTATATGGGCTGAAGAGCTCTGGAATACAGAGGCGGCTGATCTGAAGGACTGTTTTTTATTAATGGACTTTTCTGGTAAGCTGTCAAGATACTTTTCCCCCATGAATTTTCGATCATTTCACTGACTCTCTCCCTCTCATTTGCTGTTTGTTCCATTATGATGGTTACTAAGAATTGTTCGTGCTTCATCTAGATCATCCAAACTGCTCATCAAAACCTGATAACTACAAGGCTGTAAGAAGCAGGATATTTTTTCAACAAAACAATGCGGCTTTTGTAGACTCTTTCACATGTGGTGTTTTGACCACAACTGCAAATGTTCCTGTGTTTAAAATGGAGCAAACTCACATGAAAGGATTTACATTTTACCAAGAACAGAAATAGTGTCAGTTGTGGTAGGCAGTAACAACTTTACCAACATCAAGAAGGCATAAACAGATAATTTACACTACTGGCTACTGTACTGACTGTGTACATAAGTGAAACCAGTAAAAGAATTTCTCAAAGGCTGCATCTGGACTGAGCTGGTGCATCCTGCAGTGCATCCTTGCTCCTGGTCCCTTGACCATGAAGCTGAGATCAGGACACAGTAGAGCTCCTCCTTGTTGCAGCTCTGCCTATAGGGTAGATCTGTACGCTCGGCTTCTGGTGGGAGAATGTGCTGTGGAGGCAAGTCTGGAGTCTCACAGTAACCCTAAAACTCTCTTTGTGGTGTCCTTTAGAATGGGTTGTGACAGGGACTGGATCTGGTGGTTGCAGCAGGAGTTTCGGGTGAGGGAAGGACTGAGTCAAAAACAAGAAGCTGAACAGGAAGGTTGTAGCCTCGGAAAAATTAATGTCTTTCTTTTGCCTTTCCTAGAGGCATCTCTTCAAAACAGCTTTAGCAGAGTTTGGCCAGCTGTGTACACAATTTCTTTACTAAAACAGGTTTCGTGTCTTATCTTGCATATTGTTTTACCACTCAGCATATGTTTTTAGGCTTCAAATTTCACGTTAATCATGATGAAATAATAATCAGCCTCAGAGAAGGCAGAAAAAAAGGAAAGATGTTTGGAACTTTCCGCTCCCCGGAGAAGTGTTCATAAGTGAACAAATTACACAATTCTTTATTTTGTTCACAGAACTGAAGTTTCTGGATATATGAGGTATACACAGTGACTATTTTGGGTGAGAAATTTGCAGGAGAATTTTTGTTTGTCGGTACCTCCTGTGCCACTGGGCAGAGTGGGTTTACAGATGTCAGCAGACCACAGAGCTGGAAGTCGTGGCTTCCCCCTAGGGTTCTGCAGGGTTTTTTTTTCAACTTTCTACTTATTTCCTCATAATTAAATCACTGTCATCTGGCAATGCTCGATTACTATGTTCTCTCTCTTCTTACTTTGTCTTCCTACTCATTTTCTTTCCCTCATCATCTCAACGTGCATCTCAACCAGTGCCTCTGGCCCATCTGTGTCCAATGCTCCCCTCTCAACCCCTTTGATGCCCACCTCGTTTCTCCCTGGGTCTCAGCTGTAGTGACTTTCTGAGATTATCATCAGTCTAAGATCATCTACATGTTCCCTCCTTGGCTCTTTTAGCAGTCTCACTTCCTCTGGCCACTTCCCATCCTTTTACATCCCAGCATGTCTCATACAGTCCTTCTCTCTATTATTTCTCCATTTCCTATTTGTTCCAAATCGCTGAAGCTCTAGTAACAAGCTTCTCCGATTTTCCAACCATTTGTCTAAACTAGCCAAATAAATCTCTGTGTCTTAGTAGCTCCCAGTCCTGCTATTCTCTTTCAACTTTTTTGCGTGCTCAGCAAAGTCCTGTTTTCCCTTGATCCATCTTAGCTCTGGGTCCTCATTCCCTCCTAACGTTCCAGCCAAAACTGTTTACAGAAATCAAAGGACCCCAGAATATGAAGCTCTGGGAAATCTGAATAAGGAATAGCATTAGCCTACACGTAACATAGACTGCAATCTCATTAGAGTAACACTCTTGTCTTTGTTTTGCTGCATACCCATAAAGTGCCAAGAAAACCATTAGAACCATTTCTTTTTATTTTATTATCTACCAATAGCATAAGTAACTGCCTGTTATAACTTAGATCTCTCTGGCTTTGGAGAAAATTGAAGCAGCACCAAGTAATAGAAAAATGGTAATGGAAACAATAAGCCAGATGTTAAGATGGTGTAAATCAGTGTGACTGTACCGAAGACTATACAGCAATTCCAGTTTGTAATAGCTGAAGACGTGCTATCTTTTAAATATATGTTTGCTAATGAGAGAAATACTAATAGAAAAATTGTTAAACTGAGGCTAAAAATCTGCCTCATAATAAGCAAATTGATCAATCCCTTTTCTCTCTTAAGCAGAATTTGTAGGCAAAATTAGTAGGGTTATTTTTATTATCTAAGCAAACTTTCTAACTAAAAAAGATCAAAGATTTATAACACAAGCACACAATGTAAAGAGCTCAGTTCAGCTGCACAGATTAGAAACTGAGGCTGTAGTCCCTAAGAAAAACCACAGATTTATTATTTTTCTATTTATATAAATTACATTAAATCTTAGATGCTGTTGTCTTTTTCTTCTGGTTGATGTGTGCCAAGGCTGGCCAACAACACCAGTGCTTTTCACAATTGATAGATATAGCCAACAAAGCACGGACCAAGGAGTATTATCCAGGAATCCCTGCCACCAAGTTCAGCTTGGGTCTACACAGGTGATTGGAGGAGCTGGTAAGAATGAATCTGACAAAATATTTTCTTTTGATTATATGAAAGTTTTCACAGAGATATTTTATTTCTGGTTTTCCACAAGGAAGTCTTCTCTCCCTTTTAATTGATCACAGATATAAATGTGAAAAAAAAAGAAGTTACAGAACCTTGTGGATTTTTTAATCTTTACAGCTTTTATAGATAAAATTTCTTCAGGTATCAATATCATTAAACACCACACCCCCCCAACACAGTGAAACTGTGATGAAGAACCCCACAGCAAATCAACTATTACTTTTCTGTATTCTCCACAACATCCAAACCCCTAACATTTTATCTGTGACACTGAGCTTGAGTCACAAAGATGACTTTGGTGCTGTATAACTGCTGATTGTGATGGCAAACCATGTCCTCAATTACAAAGATGTGAGATTTTTCTGTTATTAGCCTTTCCTTAGAGATATCAGCAATGCTTTTTTGCTGCCATCTCAGCCCACCCAGCTGCTTTGGTGAGGATTGGCAGAGGCGCTGTACTTAAGATGTAATAAGCTGTACTGTAATTAGATGCTGAATGGCCCTAACTGAAGTAATTTGTTCTATTCTAGCTGCTGCTATTTCCCAGCTTGGATGTGTTTAAATTATTTATTTGTTTGTTTGTTTATTTCAGTTCTAGAGGATCACAAAAAATTTCAGTCCCCTTATGCAACAGTTGGATAAGTACAGAAAAAACATACATACATAACAAAGTCACAATCCTACAATTACACAAAAGGGGTGGAGAGGTATGTGGTATACAAATGAATGAAGTATTAAAATGTTATGAGCATGCTTGCAGCTCTAACTTTTAGTTTTTCAGTGGGTTTTTTGAATCTATAGTACATTTTTTATAACTATTCAGTATTTGTTTTACATAGGTTTTCACAACATTTGCTCGATGTAATTCTCTTCTTTTCAAAAGACTGATTTGGCTTTGCTTGTTCTTAAATGTAGAGAAAGAGAAGCCTGGAGAATTTACATCAACTGCTGAAAAGTTTAAGGAAGTTATCATATGAGAAAATAAAGGTGGTACTGGAATGCAGATGAATATGAAACTATATTGCTATTGCACAGCTGCTACCCACCAAATGTCTAACGCAGGATGAGCAGTGGAAAAACATAGAACACTTCTTGTCTCTTGTTTCACTGTATAATGCAACAACACTGCTGCCGAGTTTCACTCCTACTCTATAAGTGACTTAAATATTTTTGCACCTCTCCTGTTTTCCTTTGTGGCTGCTACTGTTCGTACAATATGCATGAGAAAGTCACCAGAGGGTGAATCTAACACTTAACGATATTTCTTTGGCATATTTTCTACATACTGTGAGAATGTTTGCAGAAGTAATGGCATCCCAAGAGAGAGGATGCTCTGTTATAACTGCTGCCTTGCAAGCACTCCTTGTTTCTCGATTTACAGTAGGTATTAACTAAATGTTTGCACAAATTAGAGCTGATTTAAGTGCAACAAAGGGAAAAAAAAGAAAATAAAATGCAAACACCAGACTTTCTAGTGCATCAGATGATTCATGAAAAATTAAGCTATACACAAAATTAACTTTAAGGCGTTCGTTATCGTTTGACAGCACTGTAGTTTTACAGTTTTCCTTTGGATATTTTTCTCTCTAAACTTGTGCTTGTGTTCTAGTGTTTTCTCTGCCTGACAGAAGAGTCTTAAAAAATTAATTAATTCACTGAATATAGTGTTTGTATGCAGTCACAGAAAGGATTTATACCCCTTTTTTACAGCACACTCTGATGAGTAATTCCATTGGCCAGGCAGTGTTGTAAGCTGGAGCTCTTCTTTGGATGTTTGCATTGCAACCATTCAGCATCCATGTCTTTGTTCAGGTTTCGGTATGACACTACAGACACTTCTCTGCTTTTGCCTTTTCTCGCTATTGTCTTTCCTCACTATTTGGAGTCTTTTGAAACTGATCTATTCTGAACTGCACCATCAGGGAGGCTGGCCTAGAGGGAATCACATCTTAAACAGACGAAGTAACTTCCAGTTTGATTGACCATGATTAGAGTTTCGGAGGCCGGAGAAAACTGTTTTAACAGACAGGTGAAGGACAGAGAATCAGTTTGTTATCACTGTCTGCTCCTCTGGAAACTGTAAAGTATGTGAAAAGTTAGCACCTTTATGAACATTTGAACCAATCACAAGAATCACTGGACTTGCTATGTACTTTGCATCTGTCCAAAGGTATCCCGAGCTGCTTGGTTTGTTTTTGATTCCTCCTATCTTCTCACTTCATGTCTCTGTCTATCTTGTTAAGACAAGAGTGCCAGAGAATGAATGATACCTGGCCATCAGGTTAAGTGGTGTTTCTCTACTCCCATTAAAGATAACTGCTCCCAGAGCAGAGTTGCTGTATGTGTGAAGTGTAACACTTGGACTTGGCCTCTTCCAGGTCTGTATGCAGTCTGGGTTCTGATGTTGTTTCTTGTGACTTAATGCTTGTCCTTCCTTAGAAGAAGGCCTTCTTTTTGGTTGTTTCCTTTTCTTGACTCTCATACTCTGCTCAGAAGTTCATACCTGCTTCCCAGAATCAGCTTTTTCTGTCCAGCAACGAGCTTCAACATGTCCACCACAGTCAGCCACCCCTACCTTTGCCCTCCTACGTGTGATGTCTCTGTCTACCTTGTCTTGCTACTAAATGAGATTCAATATAAGTAAAACCTTCTGTTACAAGGTCAGCTTTTTATCAGTTCCTCTACTGCCACCTTATTTGGCTGGATGGTTTTGGGGTCTATAACACTAACTGAATGTCAGTGCCTCTTATTCATTCTGTAGAAACCTGTTTGCAACTTATTTGCTTCCAAAAAATTAAGTATCTCCATCTGCGTATGATGACGGATATGGTACTGATGTTTTTTCCATGGTCTCTTTTGTTTAGCAGCGTAGACATATTCCTCATGTCTGACATTGACATTCACTTAAGTTTACACCATGCCTAATACAATAGTATCTGATTGCTAGGGGCCTCTCCATACTCTTAAAATAATAATTATTATTAAACTATTATCATCCTTGCTAATGGATATGATAATTATAATAATAAATACTCCTCTGCTTGAAGAGCTTTCTTTGTGACAGTCTGAAAAACTGTTTTCCTAATCTCAAGGCTCTCTGATTCCCTTTAGCTTCAGTGGATGAATTGTCATTATGATTCTTTCCTGTATGCATGAATATTTCTATAAATCATTCCTACCTCAGACGTAGAATTTGGACTCAAAAAAATCCAATAAAAGTATCAGACCCAGAGAGGGCAGAAAAGAGTATTTTTCTTGGCCCCAACGTGATAGTGTACAGATGTCATTTTAAGATCTGCTTTAAATATGCCCTGACTATATGCACTGGAAATAATTCTGTGAGATAGGATAAGGCTTTTTAAGCTGATTATGAAGTTGTAGAAAATATCTTCAAATCAAGATTCTTATTCTCTCTTGTCACTAAGTAAAAATACAGGTATATCTTGTTATCTAGCATAAAAATTAGCTATGTCTGAGTTCTGATTTCTTCCAGTAAATTGGCTGTGTGGTCCCATTTCTGCATACATGTGACAGAGTTCAATAACATTTCCAAACAAGTCAGATCCTTCCTTCAGTTTGAAGCAATAGTCCTTTTTTTTTTTCCTGAAAAAAGAAAATATAAATTTCATGAGCATAGGATGGTGTCTCTGATGTAGTATTGAAGGACTTGGCAAGAAACTAGACTTGTAAACTCCTTGGACCAAATAGAAGTAGTTTAAGAAACATATATGCTTCACAGCTATACTCAGGAGAGCTCATAATATCTGGACAGAAAACTTTTCTTTTAAACTCACTGCTGCTGAAGGATTGCAGTTTTCATATTGACTTCTACAGTTTCTCAATTACTTTTACAATGAGTCCTATTGCTCCACTGAGGCAATAGCTGGTTTACAGAAATTTCAGAAGATCTACGTGGAAAATTTCTGGAGGACTCAAATTGCATGCAAAAAAAATAACCCGTTAACAATTATGTCTGCCTCTTTTCTCCTTGGATCTCCCAGGAGATCTCTCTGCATCACTAAAGCTTCTGAGCACTTGTAATCCTGCTGCTGCATTCCTAAATCATATTTAAAAGTGTATTTTTTTTTTTGATAAATAGCAGCTACATATGATTTTTCTTCTTTAAAAATCGCATGTTCTTTGGACCTTATTATTACCTCTGTGCAGTATTAAAGGTCAAGTCAATGGGACTGGTCTGCAATATTACTCCCAGATCTGGTAAAATGATACAGAGATAGATAGATTTGGCAATAAATACTCTAATTATTTAGCAATACTAAAAATCTAGTTTTTATAGCAACATTTTAGCCTTACCTGCATGCGTAGGTGATTTTAGGACAA
This sequence comes from Neomorphus geoffroyi, assembly GCA_033558235.1. Taxonomy (NCBI): domain Eukaryota; kingdom Metazoa; phylum Chordata; class Aves; order Cuculiformes; family Neomorphidae; genus Neomorphus; species Neomorphus geoffroyi. The sequence goes on along the minus strand of JAUMJM010000005.1, from coordinate 112,971,998 downwards.
AGTGTTATTAAAGAGATTATATGTGAACAACACTCAGTTAAGGGTTACGCTGCATGTGATTGCTAGTTAAACCTTTGGAAGAGCACATATAGTTTTTGATATCCATCTAGAATAAACTTGAGAGGCAACCTTAGAAACCTGGGTAATTAAGAATTAAGAATTTGTGATTTTCGTTAATGACCTTCCAGTAGCTGTCCCAGGCACCATTACGGTAGTGCTAGAATGGCCTCAGGGAAGGGAGATTACTCCTTCAGCAATCCTTCTGAGGTACATAATTACGTGCTTAGGACCACTGGGACGAATTCACAGAAGGAAATGGGAGACTGGTGACATCACCTCCTGCAGAAGTGTTCCCAGGTTGGGATGGGCTTGGACTGTGTGGCAAACAGGAAACACGCTCCGTTGTGTCTGGGAATATGAAAAAGACCTTTCTTCCTGAACAGGATGGAGTTTGCCAGATCTATGTCACTTTAATCCAGCTTTGCTTGGTAAACGCAGTGTCATGTCCTGTTGTGTGTTCAGCACAGTGACAGAACGCTGCTGTGAGGTTACAGTAAGAGCAAGGGGCTAAGGGCGCTGATACGGTTGCTGCTAGCTGTTCGCATGTCAACGTGGCCAGAAGCTAAAGGCAGCGTCACATCAGCTAGCACGGATGGTACACAAGTGTCCCAACTATAACTATTGTGCTGGGTTATGACAGTGACTGAAGCAGTTAAGAAGAGAGTTAACATAGCTGTCAGATAAAATCAGCATCGGATCATAAGGCAAATTTTTTTTCAAGTACTAAAAATGTGTAAATCACAAAACCTGGCCTTTGCACAAATCATCTGGAGAGAAGGGCTAACATTCGTGGAGCTGTGGTGTTCCCTTGGCCTGCGCTTACAGTGTATGCATTGGCCGACAGTTACAGCCAACAGATATCACAGGTTGCAAGTCTGCTTTATCCCTGAGAAAAAACAAATACACAAAGGTGATACAGCTGTTTTATAACCATCTGAGTAAAGAGTCTATACATATATTCTTGAATTTAAATTTTGTCATGTAGACAGGAAGGTGGGAGGAGTAGGGTTGATAGGACACGCAGGGTAAAAATTTGAAATACAGTAAAATCTTTTATCGGTGCATCATTGACTACTAATAACCAAGCAGTACACATTGCAGTCTTGTAAGATCCATTATGTCTTTTAAGAAAGACCAATAAAAAGGTACAGTAAAAGTCATATGTAAACAGATTAATTCCCTGTCTCCTCATGGAAGGTAACAAAGGTTTTAGTCTATCTTTGGAGAAGATGAAACTGTGTTCCTTGTCTAGTAGTGTAGGCCAGACAGATAGAGGCAAAGATATCTCTATATAATACATATGGAGGATAAGAAATATCTTTTGCGGCATCTCTTCCTTGCTATGGTTAAGGTTAACTACACAGTCATCTTGAAAATATGCATTTTCAGTGGGAGAGATGGTATAAGGAATCAAGCTGGTATTGAAAAAGCTGTTGGTTTAGTAACATAAAAGCAAGGAAGGCTTTAACAAGGAGAAATATAGAAATAAAATAGACAACATAGAAATAAAAAATAAAATTATTCTAAAATATAAGCTCCAAAATGTCCTGACAGAGAGGTATTTATGGTTATGTTTGAGCTTGTGGACTCAGCCCTGCAATTTGCTATAGAGCTTGTCCCAGTCCTTAAGTCTAAAGCTGTGAATAGTTTTATTTTTCACAAAACTAAAATGCTTTTTTCACACCATGCCAGAATGCTAGCATTTCATTTAATGCTTTGAATAAGTTCCTCTGATTCAGCAACTACGATTAGTTCATGACAGACAGTTTTAAGGCACCCATCTCCACATCCCCAGAACTGCGTACATATCTGCTCTGTTTTATTAGAGGACCATTACCATTAAGAAGCTTCTTTTTCTTGTTCCCCTGACTGATGGCATAATACCAATTTAATTATGAGAAAATATGCAGTACAGCATATCCTCTTTTTTCCCCCTGGTATGTGAATTACAGCAGACTTCATAGGTGCTAACTCTCCTCTGAAGCTTTATGATTCATACATAGGGCTGTAACCATGACTCCCAACATCAAGCTCGAAAGCATTAATTTAGAATTAGTGACTCTCTGCTGCAGACAGACCTATAAGTGTCTATATCCCAGTTAGCAGGGGCTGATCTTTGACTTGCTCATTTATTAAAGCTGTAGGACTGTAACAGAAAACCAGTGAAGGAAAAGTAGGGTGTCTTGGTATATCTTTTTTAACTACCAAACTGTAACTCTAAGTTTTTCTCATCGTTATTCCCGTCTGACAAGGTGTTAATTTTCAGAGACTAGCTTGCATTCCCTCTTGCTGACTGGGTATAAATTGCTCCAGGGACTGCTTTTGATTTGCATTCTCATATTAATGCTACCATTAGCCTTGATAGCTTTGTTGAGAAGGTTACAGAAAGTAATAAGTATATTCATCTGGGACCTTGAGCTTTCTTGTTTGGCTTATTTTGAACAGATTTTTCACTGTTGAGAAGAATTAACTGAAATACTGTCTCAGCCTTTACTTGGAATGTTTGCTCTCCTGCTGGAAAAGCTCAGTGTCCTCCTGTTATCTTTGCCCTGTCACTATTAACTCTTAGCATGTGTAAGTTCTCCTCCCTGTGGTTTAGATTTAAAAAAAATAGCGCTTATATTACATCAATTCATTCGTCATCTTTATCTCTGTCTTTGGTTTGGCTAAGACGGAAATTGGGAATGGAGACTTAGAAACAAGTGCACACCAAATATTGGAAAGAGGTAAGGTGCAGTAATGTGAATGATTTCTCACTTCAGGTTTATCATTGTAATTACAAATATTATTTCTGAACAAATCAGGAGAAAGGTGTCCAAGATGTGGAAACTGTATTATAAGAACTAGCAACAGATTCCTATAAGAAGTCACAAAGCAGAAACTAAATACTTTAAGCGATGGCTTAAAATTAAAGGAAAATTAAAATAGATCTCTCAATAATGTTGAGAGAGAAACTGTTTAAACAGCTACAGGGCAGGAACAAGAAGCAGTAAGCAGCAGTGAACAGAGAAAGCTGGTTTTGCCTCCTGTGGCAATGTTGGCATAAGGGACATGAAAGTGTTCAGGAAAAGAATGAAGAAAGAGAATAAATAGGAGAAAGGAGACAAAACAGTTCAGATACTGGTTTTTTTTTCTGTTAAAGGGGACTTCCTGTAAAGAATGAAGAAAATTTGTTGATAGGGACACACTTACCTGGACAGAAGAGAGCAGAGAAAGTTAGGCTGTGTCATTGAGTCTACCCAATGCTCGTCCTGAGCTGGGTGTTGATATGTTAGAAGGAGCTGAGTATATGATGTAAAATAGAATTGCACATGAACAGAAAGGAAAACAGAAAGAGTGAAAGACCCTCACAAAATAAATATAACAATGAAAGGTTTGTGATGCTCCAAAAAGACTAGACTTAATTCCTACCTTTAAATGAGTGCTGGAAAAGTCACTTTGTCTATGCTTTGAGTGTCCTGTAAAATAGTCCTGCTCCATCTGTCACCTATCTCGTTCATGAATGGAAATCATAACTGTTTGAGAAAGGTCACTCACTGGTGCATAATGGGTTTTCTCTGTAAAGAATTCCCAAGCTGTGGCCTTAGTCCATCCCAGAGTGGAGCCAGTCTTTTACTATAGCCCATATGCTCCCTCACTAAATACAAACACACAGTATGTAGTCTATCAAAAGTAGTCTGTTGACTCTGAAGAGAATGATAACAATAATAATAGAGATAAGGCTGACAATTATAATAATGGTCAGTGATTTACAGATAGATCTCTAGGTTAGATAAAATTGATTCTGAAAGTCAATGAGAGCTATATTTACCCAGTAAATACATGGTATTACTGCAGTTGCTGCAACAAGATATTTGCATCGGAGAAAATGCAGACATTTTCAGAGTAACACTAATGATTTTTCCCCCAGCTCACAACACAGAACGCTTATTTAGCTGGGCAAGGCTCACAGTTTTTGCCTTTGCTCTGTTGATTTTAGGAACGAGCATATTGGACATAATTTTCCAACCTTGTCAGCCCAACTCTCACAAGCATTACATTCAATTAGGCAAGAAAACTAAACCCAGTTTAAAACAAGCAACAAAAGGAAGAGTCCACAATGAATAAAGTTGCTTGCTAATCACTTTAATGGCCATTCCTCTTCCTCAGTGGCTGGGATTATCCCTGGAGAATAAGGGTAACTTCTGGTTTTTTTCAGCTTATCTCAAACCTCCATGATGAGTCTCAATTTTCTAACTATGTATGTTTTAAAACAGCTTTCCTTGTAAATTCAAATGTTATAGGGGTGATCTGTTAATGGCTTATTTTTATGTCCAGTATTAACTTAAGTGTGAGTCATTTACTCAGCCTTCTGCTGCACACAGCAGAGGAATCAAGTAATTGTTATTATTATTATTATATTTCCCCACGCAAGTGCCAAGTTATTCAGTGTTTCTCACTTCATGTTTACTCCTCTAGCATATGCAAGTTCTTTTATGCCTGCTGTGTCCTGAGTTAACTGTAGATTTTCAGTTGTCCCTGATTTCACAAATGCGTCTCAGCATAAACATTATAATTTAGATTTGTTTTTATAAAACCTATACTCAGATGTCTAAAAGTGACCTCAGTATGTACTTCTTGAAGACTGCACTGGAAATTAACTCACCCCGGGATGATATTTGGGAAAGATACGTTCTACTAGCCAGTCGAGTCCCTTTTGAAGTTAGTTTAAAATAAATATCAACCTTTTTCTTTTAATGTTAAATTATTTAGCATCTGTCACTGGATTTGTACCTTTATCTTCTGCTGTGTAGTCAAAGTAGTCTATTTATTATTTCCTGCCACAGCTGATCCCATATCCTCTCCATCTATGTATTATCAGTGCCTCACATCTTCTAGCAGGTGCTGAAATTTGTTCTGTAAATGTTAACAGAAACGGCAGAAGAGATTTGAACATTCACTAGCAAATGTCCTCGGAAAACCAGCATTTGAAAAAACCCAACAAAAAGCTCCTGCCAGAAACTATTTGATCATAAACCTCTCAAGCAGAAAATTGGCAATCACTGCAGAAACAATTCCTCAGGAAAGTATTCAACTTTCAAATAACCCTGAAACACAACTCAATATAATTTGATTTCCAGTGAGGGAGTCTAGTAGTCCTTCCTCTCACCAGAAGCTGGTGCAAGGTAAAGACCTGCCTGCTGTTCCCACAATCCCTGGAAATGAGATCCTTTAGGAAGAAAGAATGCAAGCGTTCCTTTTTATTATAGACATTATGATTTTTTACATGAGCTGATTCTTGACTGATTTCTGTAAGAGTCCTAAGTTTTTTGTAAATCCCTGAGTGGGTTTATAGTAAGCAAAATGTATAAAACAGACACCATTAAGATGTAATTATTTCACATTCTTCCTTGCATGCTCCGCAGGGGTGCGTGGGAGATGGTAAACACCAGAAGTGACTGTATATACGTGCGCATTGGATTTGAAGCACAAAGTAGGTGTGGTGTTAGCCAGCACATACACACAGTGGAAGATGAAGTGAGAAAATAGCTGGTTTGGGACCAGCCTCTTCCATACTAATCCAAGAGTTTCAACAGAAAGCTCTGCAAACAAGGAGACTGAACTGTGAGTATGCCATTAACATGGGAAACACCTTCTCTTGCTCAGCTGAGAAAAGTATTTACAGAGCTGAAAATGCAACAATCAGAAGTTTTTACTTTGTGAACATAAGCAAAGAGCGCAGGGACATGGTATACTTGCCCAGTAGGCTGAGATTTTATAAAGAGAAAGTATAGGTCATAAAATAGGATTAAATTTAAATGTAAGATTATGGTTTGTGTAAACAAAACAATGTATAATATTTACAGAGTTCAGTGTGCTCAATTTTTTCTCTACTGTCTCTTCTTCATCAACATTTATTTCTCTCTGTTCCCATCTTTAATATCTATTTTTCAAAAGGTGGGATAAATTATGGGATAAATTAAGTTCTGTAATTGTAGGCTATGATCACTAATTTTACATATGCTTAAGTCATATGAGTAACTTTCTATGAGACAATGCTTTCAAAAAGCTTAGTTTCATTCCAGAATGATCAAAATTAGAAGAGGCATGAATAAAAATACTCATTTTCGATCTATCACATTGGTTTTCATGGCATTGGCTCCTGATTTTAACCAAGAAGGGAAATTAGAAAGGACCAAACCCTGCTCAGCCGTGTTGAGTAAGCTCAACTCCTGAATATGCAAATACTTCTGTTCTGTAGAAAATATGCAGTCAATCTGTGGATTGCCTCAAGTCTTGTTGTCTGTGTAAATGGGCTTCAGAAAAGCTGATTTTTCAGGACATGTGTTGGTATGTGCCTGTATATTAGATATCAGGGAATAAACCCTCAAGGATATGTGTGTGCATATATTTGTATGGAAGAGGAATGAAGTGTGACAACTGCTGGTGACAAGACTAAGATAGTCTTTCACATGTATACTTTTTGCCTGAAGTAATAACTGTTGCATAAATGAAAAAAAAATACGTAAGAGTGGGATGAAGTATTTTAATTTTGCAGTGCATACTGTGCGGCCACAGGTAGTAATAAGGGAAATACCAAAGGGATTAAATATCTTTTGATTATCTGAAAACCAGACCATAGTAGAAAAGATCTAATAATTAGTATTCCAGCCGTGATTCACACCAGTATGGAGAATTCCAGTAAACTTTCTAGCTTCCAGCTTCCTTAAGTATAGAAGTGAGAAGCTGTGTGTAAGTAGGTTTGTATTTGCATATTATTGAAATGATACACTGATTATTACAGTATACAATTTATAGACTGAAAAAGCAGTAGGCGCTTTCAAATCTTTTAGTAATTTTTAAAATTACAGGGAAAGTAAATAGCATTTGTATCTACTGGAATATAAGAGGGTGAGGGTTTATGATATATTCTCGCCTAACCGCAGGTTTGAACTATTCATAAATCACTTGTCAGCAGAAATGTATTTTTATTTCACTCTTCATGGGAAAACATTCCACTGTATAATTTATATTACCTTTTATATTGAACAAATATGGTACATTCTTAATCTTACAAATATTTAATAAGAACTGCTGTAAGACTGGGGAAAATGAGGTGGGAGGGCTAATTATCTTATTTTGGGGAAACATATTTCTTCTCTTATTTAACTGTCATTTTAATTCAATAACAAGTATTGTACAGTCCAGTCAAAAAACAACTTCTCTCTCCTCTAGTAATCTTACGATATTTATGAGTTGTCTATTGGCCAGTCTGGTATTATTTTAATTTTTTATAATTATTTTTACAGGTATTGTCTTACTTTCACAATAAGTAATGAGGGGGATGCGCTCTGACAGGTCTTGGAGACAAGCTTTCCCAGATTCTTCCAATATCACAAGCTTTTAAACACCTAAATGTTAACTAAATATTTATTTAAAAGAAAATGTAATTAGAGCAGATTATGTGAATCAGATCAGGTGAATTATGCTTGGACAATGCTTATATTGTTCCCCTACTGATTTTAACAGGAGCTGAAGGTGATAAGTTTACATTCAGAGTCCTAATTTCTTGAGAAGTGGAGTTATGAAAGGCGAATTCTGGCATCTCGTGGTGTTAGCAGAAGTGATATTTTGTATTATTCCGTTTAATTATTAGCTGTGATTCCAAAGATAGCTTCCAAAAATCAACTATAATTTTTTTTCAAAGCCTTATAAATGAGTTATTTTCTAATTTCTCAAGATCTGATAGAGGATCTTTTTTCTAAGATTTGTATCACCCACTTCCAGATTAGTGCAGTACTGGTGCTGACACTGAATCATTTGGCAGCACCTCTGGTTCTCAGTTGTAGGCGCTGTTCACCATTAACACAGGTGGGTTTGCAAGTCTCAGGTCAGGCCTGTTGTCTGTTCACTTATTGCACAGTAAACATTAGCTTAAATGTCCAAGATGCAGTGAGAGCATTTCCTTAAACTGGTAATGTATTCAGTGCAAAGGTTGTCATTCTGATTTTCTTTCCGGAAGCATCAGCCTTCAGAAGTTGCCCTGGCCAGGGGACAGCCATCACCTACATGTGATCTTTCAATCCTGCCAACTAATTTTTCTCTCATTGGAAAGATAAGCACCACTGACTAAAACATGGCTTCTGGTTTCTTTCGTATTATTTCCCTAAATTCTTGTGGGGTACCTGAAATAGTTCATTGTATATTCTAGTTCTGGCCTCAAATTTGAATTCTGATTGTATTCACTGATGTGGCATAGTCTCAGAAAGTGCTGATGTTCTTTCTTGTTCCTTGATTTTGACTATGACACAAGATTTAGTTTAGAGTGACAAATAGGAATGTCAAGTGCTGTATTTGCCTAATTGTTCTTTGGGGGAATTCAAGAACGAAATATGTTTTGGTCTTTCAAAACACTTTTCATCATATCTAAATTACGCTCTCTGGACAACTCTGCTACCATCAACGACCAAAGGTAGAGAAAAATAAAGTTATCCCTATTAAACTAAAGGTCACTCAGGGTTTCTGGCCAAAACTCTAAATGAATTTAACCTCTTTTATATTGATTTTTATGTCCACACACATTATAGCATTCTTGTTTCATATAAGCCTACAAAAAAAACCGTTGCAGGAGGAATGATGAACCTTGTTGGAAGAGGAGCTGGTAGTTTGTGCTGTGCATTTGAGAGCCTGCAGCTCAAGAGGAAATCGCATAAAGTGATGGTGAACTGCTTTCTGCCCTTCCAGCGGTAGTGTGTCTCATGGTTGCCCTATGTCTGTTAGAAACATTTAATTACAGCAGCTACTGCAACATCTGAAATATCCAAACCAGTGCTAGCCTTGACATATCCCAGTTTTCAAACCCTTTAATGCTTTTTCAGCATTATTTCCTTAGTAGAAAGAGGCCTGTCCAGAGCAAATTTTAGTTTAGCCTTAGGAGGACCATCATTAAATGGTTTTCACTTGAAGCCTCTGTCAATGGAAAATGAAGAAATCAAGAGTTATATTCACAGAGATGTTTAATACCCCTAAGGGGGAACTACAGTTATGTTTCTTTTTTGTCCAGGATCTTGTTTTTCTATATTTTTCTGTCTGTACATATGAAATCCACTTATATATGTTTGTTTCTTTGAGCACGGTGATAATGTTTCTGCTTGTCTTTGGTTGGTCTATTCTGAAAACAAACCAAAAGAACCCATTTTTTCAGCATATTCTGACTGCATCAAAATCAGGGACAACCACAGACAGTTTGTGAATATTGCATATGCACGTTATTGATGTGCATTTGAGTAGTTACTCAAAGCTCTTATTTTAATTATGTCTCTGAAAGTATCTTTTGTGGTTTCTTCCTCAGCATCTGTTTTGCAGTAAATCCAGGTGAAAGTGGACTAGGTTGTTTTTGAGAGAAATTTCCCATGGGACAGCGTTTTTTGCTGGTGGTATCTTGCTGTGAGGGGAGTCGTAGGAAATAAAACAGATAACCTGTTCAGGCAGGCAAACCATTGATATCTGTCCTGAAATCTTCTTTATGAAAGCAGAATATGCTGGAAAGTGTGAATAGAAGTAATTTGAAAGTGTTAGTTTACAGAAAGCTGATGTTTAATTTGTGGAAACTTTGAAGGGGGTGAGAATGAATGGTTTTGTGAGACCTGATATGGTAAGCCTGGCTAACTCCAAAGAGTCAAAAAACACCCAGAAAGATATAGGAAATCAAAAGCATCCACTAGAGCTCCCTGCCAAACAACTTGGGAGGAGTGAGAGGTGAAAAAGGAGAAAGAATGAACAAAGTTTAGGGAGCACAGTACGGTCAGTGATGAAGTCGAAAGACAAGTTAAGACTGACCATCTGTGTAATATTTCAGAAAGAGATGTATCTGCAACACCAGAATAATTCAAAATACCCAGAACTGATTGTGAATGATACCTGATACTGAAAACAACTTTCTCTTTTTTATTGTGTTTGATAGTCTCCTTTTAGGAAGCAAATTGCAAATATGGCTATTTTCTCAGGTACTTACTTTGCTGTACTATATTGTTGAAGAAAACAGCTTTCTGGCTGCTGCTAGAAAGCAGATAAGGACTTATCTGGAGCTCTTAATCTAGCGAGCTGAGCAGTGAAAGGTGTTGTGCACTGAAGTGATGTTCTCTCATTTTCTTGCAATAAGTTGGAGACGAGCTGCTTCATTCGGGGAATGGAAGACTGGCTTTTCAAAGGACGCAGGGAAATCAGCTGAATGAAAAGATGCATGAAGACAGTGAAAGCCTCATATTTAACGTACTTTTTCCAGATTCTGTATAAAAAGTTTTATTACTTTCTAAATTTGACATTCTAACTCATCTTCAAAAGTCTCACAGCTTTCTGATGTTCCTGTACAAACTCAAATGGTTATTAATACCAAAATATTATGTTTAGTGCTGAAATATTTAGGAATACAGTAACATTTTTCTCTTTTGGGGGGAGGATTACTTACATCAGGATACTACTGTGTACAGGGACATAGATTAAGTATTTGGTGGAGGGTGGTTATGCCCTGTGGGCAAGCTATAGCTGTGCTAGAAGTCAGCCTACCTAGTTTAGGTCAATTGGCACCATTTCCTGCTTCCAGGAACTATATACCTTCTGTGTCTGGCTTAACATAGAGCTTTCTTCCTTCATCAGTATAGTGATAGGCCTGAAAGTCTCATTCTGTACCCTATCCCTGCATTGCCCCTGGTCTGCATACAGCCCTACAGCATACTCCTTGCATCTTCCTCCACAAATGGGTGGAATTCACTGAGAGACTCTCAGAGAGAGTGACTGATTATTTGTGATGCAATTTCACACCAGGCCAGATCTTGACTGACCACTGTTGTGGAAATCAAGGGTGTCTCTGGAAACATTGATGGACTTTCTGATGTGACACTTCTTACTGCCAACACTAAACTTCTTTCTTTATTAGGATGAAATATTTTATTGTGAGGGTGGTGAGACACTGGAACAAGTTTTCCAGAAAAGTCATGGAAGTCACATCCCTGGAGGTGTTCAAGGCGAAGTTGCATGAGGCTTTGAGTAACCTGATCTAGCGGAAGGTGTCCCTGTCCATGGCAGAGGGGTTGGAACTAGATGATTTTTAAGGTCTCTTCCAACTCAAACATATGTAGTGTCAGCGGATTTACCACTCTTGCAAGTCACAGGTGACAGTCAGGCAATCAAGAGCAGCCAGAGGGAGCACTGAAATGGAGGACTGTATGGCATTTGTGGGAATAAAGGTAAATGTGTGAATAAAGCTATATTTGGGAGTGGGCAAAAGCAAAGTCAGTGGAGGTGCAACAAGCTCACACAGAGGCAGCAGACATCTCATGATAAAAGGAATGTGGCCAGGATGTCCTGACCTGAAGTGGGAGCTGAGGTGCTTAGGAGCAAGCACAGCCCAGTCCTGCTATCAACAATGATGAGCAAGGCCCAGGAAGATGAGGTACAGCTGTTTCTCTGATCATCTATGCATTCTGGTTAACCTTTGCTCATTAAAATATCGTTGTAATATCATTATAATACTAAAACACCTTAGGCCACGCATCCCCTCCCCACTTCTGAGGCAAATCTCTCCCCAAACCATGCCTATTGGGGCTGCACAGGTAAGTTTTGGCAAGCATCGGAACACAGCTGGGGTAAGGTCTTTGTGTTATGCACGCTAAGTATATATCTTAACATCAAGCTGATTATCAGTATCTCTCTATACTTTGAGCTTAACAACATATTTCTTTCCTGCATATTGCTCCTTTACTTTCAGTGTATTTCTGTGAACAGCATCTTATTCCCAGCCGCCACTGAACACTTATTCAGTCATGAGTCGTTACAATCTTAAAATCGACTTGTTTGTACATACACAATCTCAGGAATCTTACTGTTAAGAGAGTTTCTGATTTAAACTCAGCAAGCTAGACAGTATTTACTGTATTCGTGAGATTGCCAAGAATAATTGTCAGATAAGAAAATAGTTTGAAGAAATCTGGATGATATTATTCTTATATTGTTGCTTAATTATACTGCACTCTGACAGGCTGGGTGATTATGTTTTCCTTGTGAATCATCATATAAGAAGAGGTTCAGGCCCAAGAAGTGTGGTGAGCCATAAGCTGGACAAGATGAATCATATCTTGTGTATTTACTCAGTTTTTTTTCCACAGTAGGCTTTCAGAGTAAAAAAGGTTAAGCAGATTGCTAACTCAAACTCCACTAACTCTCTAACTCCACTAACTCTCTGGTCTGAAATCTCTCTTATTAGACTTATTTCCTCATTTTGTGACAGCATTCTGCACCCTACAGCATGGTATGGTTCTTACAAGTAGAGCAAGATAAGAACTGTCGTTTGTTCCTGGTTTCAGCACGCTTTGTTGTCTCTACTCTCAGATCAAATTCACTTCCCTGATTCTCATGTTGAGTTGTAGGGATGGAAGAAGGAGGCCTCTCTAAAGGCACACAGCACGACCAGTGACATTCACTTGGGGGACCAGACCCAAAGGGGAGATGAACAATCATTTACCAGATATCGCTATGATTCCACCTGTCCCAACGGTAAACACAATGTAAGCCCCATCTCTTTGCAGATGTCCTCCCAATAAAACAAGAAACATTTCAATCACTTCAAAAATATGTTTCATAAACATTTTTATCTGTGTTATAAAGCTACTATTTCTGAGACTGTCACAACAGACAGATCTCTTAAAACAATCTCCTGGTTCTAATTCATGCTGGCAATAAGCTCTGAAATAAACAAAAATAAAGTTAAATTAATGCCCCGTCTTGCCTTGTTCCTGCAGTGTGGATTTTTTTCTTTTATTTTGGTTTTTTTTCCTTCCTGGTTGACACCCAGGCCGCCACAGTCAGTGTGACTTGAGGGCAAGAGGGCTCTTCTTTTTCAGCGCATATATTAAAGAGATGAGATTTTAGATTTGTGAGCATGAGTGAAGATAAGCTACATCATTTTTTCTGAGCTTTCAGCCTCTTGTAAGAAATTATGAGCATGTACGGGTGCTTACAAAACTGTAACTTCCTGAAGATTTTCTAAAGCACTAGAATATAATGAAGTAATTTACATATACTGAGCCACTCATGAACAAGGTGAAAGAAAAGTCCATGATACTCATGAATATTTTGGTGAGCTAGATTTTTTCAACAAGTATTCACTAAATTTGACACTTGAATAACCAATTTAATTTTGCTTTTGGATTAGAGTTGTTCTTCTCACTCAAATACCCTTAACATTTATTTTTTGAATTCATAGAGTGTGTAAAGTTGAGAACTTGGGTCACTGAAGTTCTCTGGCACACTATCTGGATTTTGAGGTCAATTAAGGATATTAATAATCTCCATGTAACTGTAAGTTATTATCTATGTTCAGCTTATGGATAGTTTGGGGTTTCAGCTTTTCTTCTGCTATTATGATTAAACGGTATATGGAAAATTACTTATTACTCTTTGGGTTTCAATAAGGAATGTGTCTGCTGTACTGAGACTTTGTGCCTCAGTAGTGGCTTTATGCTTCTCAGAAGAAATTGCAGTAATGCCCTGAGAACATAGGGAAAAGAAAGGAAAAAACAAGACACTGAAAAAATAAAACTATTAAAAATTAAGGTATTGATAAATGCATAGATTTAGTTCTATGTTTAAACCTGTTAGTTTCATTTAACTGTAGAGTGCCTTTCGAAAGAAAAAGACAGTCCATCCAAACTATGTCCATTTCTTATGCATGAAAACCTGCTGCAGGTAAGATCAATAATTAGATGGTTTTCATTCACTGCTTCATTTTAAGTCTTATTTAGAAAAGATTATTAATGTTGGTTTGTTCTTTATCTAACACATCTCATGATCCCCGAAGGGTCTGTTTTCATTCATGATATTGACAGCAGGACCAAGGGCACTCTCAGCAAGTTTGTGGATGACACCAAGCTGAGTGGGGCGGTGGTCACACCAGAAGGATGGGATGTCATCCAGAGGGGCCTGGACAAGATGGAGAAGTGGGCCTGTGTGAACCTCATGAGGTTCAACAAGGCCAAGTGCAAGGTCCTACAGTGGATTTGAGGCAACCCACAGTTTCATTACAGGATGGGGGATGATGTGATTGAGAGCAGCACTGCAGAGAAAGACTTGGTGGTGCTGGTTGATGAGAAACTTGACACGAGCCAAAAATATGCACTCACTGCCGAATGTCCTGGGCTGTATCAGAAGAAGTGTGGCCAACAGGTTGAGGGAGGTGATTCTCCCTCTCTACTCAGCTCTCTTGAGACCCCCCTGGAGTATTGCATCCAGTTATGGAATCCCCAACATAAGAAGGATAAGGAAGTGCTGGAACGAGTCCAGAGGAGGCTGTGAAGGTGATCAGAGGGCTGGAGTACCTCTGCTATGAAGACAGGCTGAGAGAGTTTGGGTTGTTCAGCCTGCAGAAGGAGAAGGCTCTAGGGAGACCCTATAATGGTCTGCTGGTATGTGAAAGGGCTACAGGAAAACCAGGGAGGGACTTTTTACAAGGGTAAGTAATGATAGGATGAGGGGGAATGGCTTTAAACTGTAAGGGGGAAAAATTAGATTAGACATTGGGAAGAAATTCTGCATTGTGAATGTGATGAGACACTGGCACAGGTTGCCCAGGGAAGCTGTGGACGTCCCCTCCCTGGAAGTGTTCAAGGCCAAGTTGGAAGGGGTCTTGAGCAGCCTGGTGTGGTGGGAAGTGTCCCTGTCCATGGCAGGGGGGTGAGACTGGATGGGCTTTAAGGTCCCTTTCAACCGGAAGCATTCTACAATTCTATGATTCTGTGGTTCTATGAATTGCTACTAGGATGTATAAGTAATAGAATATCTTACTTAGAACAATGGATGAACTCTACATACAAAATCAACAGACTGTAATATATGCTGTGATGGGGGAAAATTACTCTCTTACACTTCATTCAAAGTTGTTGCCTGAATTTGTTTATTCTTCTGGATAGAGAAGATCCAAGTCTTTTTCTGTTTGTGATGCCAATAATTAACTCAGAAAATTTCTATTGTTTGTTTATTTACATATTTATCTTTGAAGAAGAGTATGCAAACAGAATAAGGTATTAATGACAGGATTAACTACAATACTAAGTGATCAGGCAATTTTAATTGGTTTAAATAAATAGAGGAGAATCAAAAGGGGTTTTTTAGATATATTGTCTAAGCTGTCTGCTTTTAACCAAGACAAAGAAAATAACAGAGAATTGAAAATTAAAAAATTAAAATTTTCTGCGTGGAAAAATATCCCAAATTTTATTTATTTTTGTTTTTAACTGCAGAAAAACAAGAGCCTTAGAGTCTTACCAATTAGGATTTCTTGCATTTTTGCAATTAATAGAAGTACTTTTTCTGTCATTAATGGAGTTTTGTTAATTTTGTAAAACTGAATGGGCTTGCTTAGCTTTTCTATATACTTCTGACCTACCTCTGGTGACAGAAGTTATTTATGATAGACTTGTTTAACTTTTTGATCTGTTAAAATTGTAATGCTCCTGGAGTTTGTGAACAATGCAGTAACTGTTTATATCATCAAGAAACCACTACATCTATTGCAGATTCTTTCAAGGGTAATGACACTTTCTGTTATCTCTGTCAAAATACTACTGTGCATTATCTGGTCGAACATAGCCCTTTTCTTTCTGTTCATAAGCAGATCCTGAATTTTATGGAGACAATAACTTTCAAGCATTTGATAAACAGCAAACCCATTTTGTGTTATGGATTTTTTTATACAATTTATACAATTTTTTATCCAAGTTTTTTTGCCTGAATTTTCTGTGATGTGACTGCTCACCTCACTGGCACTACTTATTTTTCTTTCCTGCGTGGAAGTATCTTTTAAAACCTGTGACTTATCAATAATGAAGGGATGTGTGAGTAGGGTGAAAGTGCATGCATAATCCTCTATTACATATGCAAGTACTTTTTCTGCATATGAAAACAGGTGAGGGGAAAAGTAATAGAAATGAAACCCCATCAATACAAAGAAAAAAAGGATTTCTGTACCAGCTTTTCATATTCAAATGCGTGTTTTCGAGAACATCTTCTTGGGTGTTTGCCAGAACATCTTCATCTTCTTGGAATATTGATACCTAGATTGATTATGGATGTGAAATATACCTCCTCTTTACTTTCCGTCATTGGTATAAAGTAACTTGGACTTCTGTAAGCCTGTCTTGCAAGCTTTTCTGTTGAGCTTATCATATGAACTAGTTTAACCTCTGTACGTTGGAATTTTCAGAAAGTTTGTGACTTTTAGCAGCTTTTGGTAACCCACGGATGGTTTGGACCTAAGTATTTTCACATAGAATTAAACAGCTGTGCAAACAGGGATGGAGAGCTGAGTGTGAGAAGAGGGCTAACATGGGAAGATGCCCATCAGCTGTAGTGGTTGTGTTTATGTTGTGCATGTTGAAGCTTCAGTGGTGTGGACGATATCTCACTTTGCTAGAATAACAGCAAAATCTGAAATAAAATATGCATTCATTACTGTATTATACAATCTCTCTTAGAACACTAGAAGACAACGGCACGTATCCAACTCAGTAACAAAAACCCCTACAATTTCAGCTACGCTAAAAAACAAGCAGAAAACAATGATTTAAGAAATTTTAACCTATTTATTAATTTTCCAAAAGGAAATCATAGAATCATAGAATGCTTTGTATTGGAAGGGACCTTAAAGATCGTCTTTATGTAATATTCCAGTAGATTCTGTACATGAAAAAATATTTCTTCCTTTTTTTGGAGTAGTAATGTGTAACAGTTCTCGGAATTGGAGGAACAACCTTGAAAAAAATGCTTGAAAAAGCTGTTGGCTTTTGAAATCTGAATTTAAACTCTGCAGTCTCCCACAGTCACCCCTATTCTCTGTCTCCCCTACATCTATCACTCTAACTGGAATCTGCATTAGCCCGAGACAAGGGAATACCTGAGGGAGCCTTCTGACAAAAGCATGATTATGACTAAGTCTTGTAGAACATAACCAAGATAAAAACATTAGTACTCTAAGGAAATTAAGAAAATAAAGTATTTCTCAAAAAGAAAAAAACTTCCTATAATATTTTGAAACGTTTTATAGGAGAATAAGTCAGGTGTCTAATTTTCCATTAAGTCCACAAAATCCTCAAATCAAATCAAGGGAAAAAAGCCAAAAAGCAGCTGAATTAAGACACTATAACAGGTACATTAAGGGGAAGAAGGCAAAGTTGATTTAAGATTTATTTGCATTAGCTACATTACAAACTCACCAGTGGACTAGGCTTGCAATACCACTTGCTCAAAATATTTTTATTCATTTTAATTACTCAAAATAATTCCTAATGTAGTGTTTATTGCCTAAAAGGATCAGTTTTGATGGAATACAAGATTTTTGAATGAACAATTTGATGAAAAATGTAGGAATAGAAGGGGTATTTGGATTACCGTGTCGGTGTCAGAATGAGTCTGTTAAAACATTCTCCTTACAGAGATCTGCAACCAAATTCTAAAGTACCTTCAGAGTAAACAAATTTAATCTTGAGTATATCTCCTTAAAAATATGTTTCTAATAAAAGTCAAAGTGATTCTTTCTTTATTCGTATTCCATCTGGACTCCTGATATCTGTGTAAATATTTAATCTCCTATAGTATCTAATCCCTGAGAGGATTACATTCCTCAGACAAGAAAGGCTTGGGATGTCTATGATTATCAGCACTGTTCTTTACCCAGGCAGATGTGAATATAAGCAGAACAGGCAAATGACCATGATCTGCTGTGAATATTTTGTCATCACACTACTCGGGCTGGCACAGCCATGAATGAAGTCACACCAAAGGGGAAAGACTGCTAGACCATTACCTTGCAATATATACTGCTCGTGTATTTGCGCTAGGTTGAAAAAGACGTTGTAGAAAGATGTGCAAAGTTTAAAAAGATTCAACTTTCTCTTCTGCAGCCTGTCACCTGCTTCATCTTATCTGTTATGGGCCAGGATCTCCTTTGAAAGAGTCTGATTGCTTAAAAATCTCTTCGGAACAAGGCACTCGCCTCTAATAAGTATTTAATGACATCTGGTGAAAGCTTGATGACATCTCGCCCACATGCAAATGCCACACTTCAGCCTCCTTGGAACAGCCACTGTGGCTGGAATGACACCTGAAAGCTGAACAAATCTCAAGCTATGCCACAGTGTGTATTATTGAGAGGGAATTTTGTAACTCTAAGCCAAATGCTGGCTGTTGCAATTTAGATGGGTTTTCTAAACATCACCAGGAGCCTCTTATCTCTTGGACCTATCCAGGACTGAAGAGGCCTACAAGTGAAGGTGACCTATAGCTACACTAGCAACCCTTCCTAAATCTGTATGCTGTTCTCTGACCATACATAGGCCTTATCCTTGCTGTGAAACCACATGAAAGAGGTTCAGTAATGTAAATAAAAGTAAATGGAAAAAAATTAACCTTCATCGAAAAGTTTAACACATATCCTTCTTGTGTATGAGTTCCAGCACTTGCTCCAGAGACAGGAGTGTGGAATCAACCTCTTGTGTTCAGTTTGGCAAACCAAATCACTGGATTTTGAAACGTGATGTGTAGTGGGACTTTTGGTGTCTACTCCAGAACACAATTTCTCTGTTCTGGTCCCCAGGCTGACATAATTCCATGTAATCCGTGGCGAGCACTCAATGCAGAGGGGAATCAATAGGGTTAAATATGCATTTCTAAACCAGAAACTTTTTCTTTTGCAGGTCAGTCTTTTTAATACTCCTCAGGTGAAGTTGCTGAGACTTGGAACATTAACATGAATTCCAAGGAGTTGAATCTTGTGATGTAAAGGCAACTGACACGATCAGTAAAGCAATAAATAACAAATTGGCTATTTGTCTGTGGTTACAACACATACAGGACCAAAGGAAATTGTGCCCATTATATACTACCAATATCATGATAAGTATTGATTTATCACAGGCAACAGAGCACTAACAATTACTTTCTCCGGTGCACGCTGTTCTTCCACATTATATAAGTTAATATTGTCATGATGTATAAATAGATATATACGCACATGTTCTTTTTCTGGTGAGTAGAGGACAGAAGAGAGGCCACTACATGTACCCAGAAGCCATTAAGTGTACCCAGAGACATTATGTGTAACCAAAAGCTGCACATTTTGTAAACAGGAAAAGCAGAATGACTGCACAAACTGCCCTACTAAATGTGTGTGTGTGTGTGATTCAGACAGAGGCTATTACTAATTTGTGGGACAGTGTGAGGACCCTAGACAGAGTCAGCCTAATTAAGTCAGTCTGAAAAAACCTTTAACATTGTGTTGCAGGGTCAAATTTCTTCTGCTTACATCTCACAATGGGGAAATTTCATCACTGAGCGTTATGAGGGATATACTCTCTCTCTCTGTGCTCAATACCCAGACTTTTTAGTTTATGTTAATGCTGTATTCTGAAATCCCTACCACAACCTGCAGACAATGACTTATCTTCTACCTCCTCACAAGGAGATTGCTAAAAATACTAAAAATCACACAGCAGATAATGGACACTCTCAGTTCTTGCCTCTCCTCCAGGAGGGTCCAGCAGTACACTGCTCCTATCACTTCATGTGCAGATTCTCTCTCTGCTTTTCATTTGCATTGCTGAGACGGCAAGGTCGGTTGCTCTGAGAATTTGGAGTCCTTCTGCAAAATGTGCCCTTAGAAGAAAAGCTCCTACACTAGTTCCAGCAAGAAATTTATATAATAATGAGAACCAAGAAGTTCCTTCCCTGCCTTGTTTTTTGCTTGTAGAACTTAAAGCTTTTTTATTCTAACTGTGCTAAGTTCCCTGCACAAAAGCATAAAAGGGAACAACTTGTACCTTATAAAAACAATCCATTTTAACAGTCTAACTAGACATGACTAGGCAGTGGGGAGGGCCACTATTATGCCTGCTTATTCTGTGGTACAAAGGGATCTGGTTAATTTGCCAAGGCTGTGCCAGAATTCTGGGGAAGAGGTGGAAACTGAACTTGACTCATTTGAGACCTTCTCAGAGTACTGTAATTATAAAGTCATGCTTCCATGAGGGTGAACATCAAACATTTTATTAGGCATTTCTTCCTCTCTAATTCTTTCTCTGGGCTATTTTCCCCTTTCTTGCCACTCACATCTCTGTTACTACAAACTTTATTGGTTTTTTATTGGTTCTGGGTCCATTCTTCAGGATTTTAAAGTTTTATTTTGATATACAGGAATTGCTTATTTATAGATTGCAGGATTATTTAAAGTGCATTTGCATTTTGCACAGGTAAAAACTAATTTGCAATTCCTGAGTTTCTAAAAATCACTAATGGTATTTCATTTATCCTCTTTGGAGACCTGAGTGATTCCCACTTATGTAAGCACATTTGGATCTTTCCAGTAAATAGATCCCTTCATTTCATATGTCGAAACACTCCTTCCATCAGTGATGACATCACAGTGAGGCTCAGATTCTTCAAATCTTGCAGTTTCTTTGCTTCCCAGAATCACTCATCCTTTAACGGGACAGTCCTGAGCAGTTTCTAGCAGCTCTAGTTATCCTGTTCTTGCTTCAGAAATACAATATATGCCTGCCCTGAAGGGAGAAGAGTGACAACCAGAAAGACAATACTGAAAAAGAGCTGATCATGAAATATCTTGGATATTTGCCCCCTCCACCTCCGAGTAAATCCATCAAAAACCCTCTTGGGGTTCCTCAGAAAGGGCAACTGCCAGAGTGGATTGTGAGAATATCAACTTAACTTACCATGCTTTTACTGAAATCCTGTCCAGGGCTCTTAATTTATTTACAGATAAACAAAACACTCTTTATTGCCTCACATGTGGTTTTGGCAGATGGTTCTTAGCATTCAGCCCAGGTGTAAAAAGACAGAGACAAATGGATCCGTTCTTTTTAATTCATACACACTTGTGACTTTCATCTCTACCTGAAAAGCTCCTCAAACTCTTCATCTGTTTCTTTTTCCATCTGTAAGACAGATCTTCTTCTACCAAGATATTCACTTTATTGTGTTGATTAACAGAAACCTCTCCCCCAGGAATATCCAATTTGCAGAGCATGAATCATATATATCATTAATATCTGATTTAAAAGTAAAATAACATTTAATTATAAATATTCCAGAGTTCTTGGCTCGGCGGAAAGTCTTTTGAAAAGGAAAAAAATCTCATCCCCCCCATGCACGTGAAAAGAGTTTGGTTCATTTCCCATTCTAAGAAGTAATGAGTAGATCAGTTACATGAAGTTAAACACTGAAAGTAGAGGGTAGGATGGAAATTAGGGATCTTTTATAATATAGAAATTTTATTATCTTAATAAGCATCTTGATGGACCTTCTTGCTCAAGTGTGCAGACAATATGCAGGACAGCATATAAGAGAAGTTTCATGTCATACTCGACTCTTGCAAAATTTCTTTTGCCACTGGGAGGACTGTATTCCTCGATATTTAAGCTGTGTCACATTGTTGGAAACTACAGAAGATGGAAAGCAAATAAAAAGGCAGAGTAGAAGAGGCATCTGGTACTTTGTCATTAGCTTACATGGGGTGCACAGAATCTGGAAGGGCAAAGTGCTGTTTTCCATTACGAAGGAGGCCTCCAGAAGCAAAAGAGCAAATAGCGTACACAGGATCTTTGAAATAAATGCAATGTGCTTAAGACACTAAAAAAAAAAAGAAAAAGAAAAAAAAAATCATCAATTCACCTATGTTGAGGGCAAGGTTTTGGAGATACTTATATTCCACACCTGTTTGCTTTATGAAGTTATTTAACATTAGGTTACAGGCAAAGCAGTACTGACATTAAGTCGAGCTTCCCTTGATCAGTATCAACATTAGAGAAAGTTTTAGTCAGGGATACTGGACCTGAATTTACCTAAGATTTCAACCCAGAAATAATATTGACTGAGTAGATGTTAAGTTGCTGCCCATTTTATTTCAGCTTTTGCCTATTATGTTATGTTGCCATCTTTACTGAAGAGCTGAAATTATTTCTTTGTCTTCCCCAACTACTACACTTACAGTTTGGCTACTGACATATGAAAATCTGGCTGTGTCTCAGAGCTGGAGACAATCGAGTCTAGTCCACTTATTTCTTTATTAATTTGGTTTAAATGTGTTATAGAACTGGTTTCAGTCAGTCAGTCACCAACAGCAGAGTGATATGTAACACATATTGAAGAGCGACTGAGGGAGCTGGGGTTGTTTACCCTGGAGAAGAGGAGGCTCAGGGGAGACCTTATTGCTCTCTACAACTACCTAAAGGAGGTTGTAGTCAGGGAGGGGTTGGTCTCTGCTCTCAGGCGACCGGTGACAGAACAAGACGACACGGTCTCAAACTTCATCAGGGGAGGTTTAGGCTTGACATTAGGAAGAAATTCTTCACTGAAAGGGTGATTGGCCATTGGAATGCACTGCCTGGGGAGGTGGTGGAGTCACCATCCCTGGAGGTGTTTAAAGAGAGATTGGATGAGGCACTGAGTGCCATGGTGTAGTTGACAAGTAGGAGTAGGCGTAGGTGTTGGGTCATAGGTTGGATTCGATGATCTCAGAGGTCTTTTCCAACCTTATGATACTGTGATACTGTGATACAATATATTTCCTCTCCTATGTTTTTAGACACATTGGTATTTCAAAGCAAAGCGGAGGGTTTTGTTGAGAATTTTGTAACACTAACGTATATGCTTCCATGTCATTTGCTGACACTTGTTCACCTCCACAGACTGCTACTGCTGTAACAAACCGTAGGAAAACAGAGTCCTTGTTTCAATAAAGGGGGTAAATGTGCTGAGATCATTTAAGGCTGGTGGAACACAGAATCCTAAGTGGAGAGAGGCACGCTGTGCAGTTTGGGATATTTCCTCCTTTCTTTACTTCTTCAGAATATCTGATAGCCACCAACAGGAATCTGAATTACGATGATGATGATAAACTAATTCTATCTGCTGCCTTTGGTGGAGCTGTAAGGCAGGAAAACAGGACAACTGATTGTGCAGGAATGAAATTATTCTATGCAGTAAGAAATCTTTGCATGTGTTTTACCCTTCCTGCCGCCAAATGATATTTGAATGACATTTCCAAGAATTTCTGGTAACACTGTTTAATCATATACATTATCACTAGAATTTGGATTTCAGAAGAACTTTATTTTTTCCCTTTCAGGATAAGGTATTTAGTGGATTTTTCTACTTGCTCTATCAGAACAACAGTGTTAGTTAAAAAAAGCACAAATAAAAAATTAAAAACTTCATGCATAAAGTAGAGTTTACTTTTTTTGTTTAAATTTGTCCAGAGCAAGTTTGGAATTCAAAGGAAACAGCTCCCACAGTTGAAAATGAAACCTCTGAAATAACCACTGATTCTGTTAGCTTGGATGGAGAAGAGATCTTACAGCCTCTGGCTCCAGCTACCTTCATGTGCACTGCATTTCTCCCTGCAGGAAGATAAGAAGAGTCAGAGGCAAACAGAGTCTGACAGGGGAGGAAGAAAAGGACAATCTTAAAACTTAGTGCTTGATGTGAGACTTTCTTTAATGCACAATTGGCTCAAGGAGTGCCAGATTTTTTGAGATGGAGAAGACTTACATTAAAATTAAAAGATAATAAAATGCAACCGTCTGTTTAAATTTCCATCTATGGGTTTGTGATTCTGTTCCATGTCTCCTGTCTTCTAACCAGCCTTTCTAAAAGACTGGAGAGATCAGCTCTGCTCTGATGAAAATAAAAAGCTCAAAAGTGTGTGATCATTCCTTGTTTTGGTTAAACCTGTGCAGAAGCACCGAATCTGGCACAGTGTAAACAGAGCGCATTTGAATGTTCTTTCTGATATTAATGTTCAGAAAATAACAACATTATCCTTGCAAATTCCCTAACTCGAATAGTTATTTCTTGGAAAAGCTGCAAAGCTTTTCCTCCTAGGCTTTATTTCTCTCTGTTCCCCATACTTGCCTGTTACTTGAAGTCAGAGTTCAAATGTCTATTCCCTGCTTTGAAATACTCTCCTGTGTTGAGATGCAAAATCAAACAGAAGAAAAGTTTTTATATTCTGTGAACTGGGCCAGTGCTGACTGGAGTTACCTGGTGCCTTGCTGAACATTCTGCATTATTAATGAAGTATGTGAAAACCTTTTGGTGAAGGAGGGTAGGGTGACAGAAAATATTCTGATTATGCTTCCACTCTCTCTAAAAACATTTAGTGGGGATGACATTTCCTAAGGTTGCACTGCCTGAGACGTCGTATTTCAGCTAGATGAAGAACAAAGTGAAATGTTTCACTTCTGTGTGTTGCATAAGTGCCTCAGAGGAACATGTTAGTTCGCACACAGGGCCACACTGTTATGCAAATATATCTATACAACTTTCAGATCATAGCTGGCTTTTACCCAACCACCCTGGAGAGTGTACAGAATAGGTTTTTGTCTGCCTCCAAACCACAGTGTAGGCACACTCATTCTGATGAATTTGTGCTTGCAGTCTTTGGCACAGGAAGGTGGTTTTGAGCTCCCATGCAAGCTGTGAACGGCAGTAGCTGAAAGTACTGTAGTGACCTTTCCAAAGTTCTTCCACGTCTCAATTGATTTCTTAACACTTGTGGCTTCAGCTTCTGGGCTGTGAGGTAGGGGCAGGATGCCAGCTCGTCAAAATTATATGGTATTTAAAAGGTTAAATCAGTCTAGCATTTTGATAACTATCTTTAATAAATGTTATTAGGCAAAATAGTTCTCATTTCTTGTACTGCTGCTGTAGACAGCTGAAAATAAGAATCTTTTAATGAATATGCCTGATATTCAGTAATAAGAACAGAAAGTGGTACATACACTTAACCTTTTTTTATTATTATTTGAAGACTGTACTCTTGTGGTCCTCTGGATGTGATATACCTGAGCTGCAAAGCAGCATTTGCATAGCTTTTGATCTCACAAAAGTCTTCTACTTTTATAAGTCTGATATGATTTGATGCTTCAGTGGTTTTGACTTATAAATGGTAGCTGCAAACCCTTTTCATTCTTTTGGAGCTGAAGTCAAAACATAATTTTATAGAGAAATAATAAGAAGATGACATCCTTGTAAGTGGAGAGAACTGGCTTGTGTCTGCTACGTAGGGAGCATTTTCCTATGGAATGGAGCACAGTCTTTTCTGAGGTAGTCCTAGTAAGTTCTTCCTCTGAACTGAGCTGTCTGGAAAAGTGAGAACACCTTAGAGCTATAGAATAAAAAATTGTGGCTTAGGTAGCTCCTATAGTTTCCTCCAGAAAGACAGGATTTGTTTTCTACCATGCCTTAGGAGTCATCATGCTCTTGACAAATATTTGAGGCAACTTAGTTGTCTTCAAAGTTGTGATCTTCTATAGGGAGTATGGTTTAATGCAAGCTAGACTAAATACCTAATGGTAGAGCCTTTTCTAAGAAAACAACTTTTAGCATCAAAGCTGTGCACAGTCAGAGTACTGTTAGACATGGCAAAATCCTTTCAACACACTGACATTTAAAAAGCAGACATACTATTCAGCATGATTTTCTGTTTCTGAGCTGCAGCAAGCACTACTTCTTATGAGGGTTTTGTTACAAAATGCTCTTAAGATGCAATTTGTAAGAAAATCTTCACAGGATTTAGTGAAGATCTGTAGCAGAGTAAGGCTCTCTTGCACTGGCTACCTATATTGAGAAAAAGACTGCATCTGTAGTAACGAATACAGGTAGGCAAGGAACCAATAGATAAGAGTTCAAGGCTCACAGTGTGCAAACCAAGCCAGCTGAACCAGGAGGGAGATTAAACCAAGTCCTGTAAATTACTGTTTTACTTTTACTGTGCGTTAGTTTTTCTAGTTTTGGTAAAGATAAATTTCATACTTTTGATACAAGAGCAAAATAGGAACTGAAAGTGGATTTCAGCTAATTTTACTGCTTAGGAGTGAACTGATTTCACCTGAATCTAGTAGGAGGTTTATGAGACCCGAGATATAGATCTGGGACAAACTTCAGACACCTGAGCTTAAAAAACTGGTTTGTGTGTTACAGATAGGCTAGTCCTGAGTGTAATGTTTGGGCGCAGGTGAAGGAAATGATGAAACTGGCAGGTGAAATTACACATGCAACCAAGGAACGAAATTCAGACCGGCTTAACCAACATCTGCCAAAACTGCAGATTTTCGTGTTGCAGCTTGATTCTAGTTTAGGAGTAGTTTCAGCAACAGAATCACATTGACAGCATGGTGCTTGAGAACACACGCTGGTGAGTCCATTCTTCCTATTTTTGTAATTGCAGCATCTTTGCTAACTGGAAGATGGATTTCAAAATATACGTATCTTGTGTGCAAGCCAGTGACTGGGAAGTTGTGGTTCAGGTTCAATTCACTGGAGAGTTCTGTTACAATCCTACGTTAAAGAAAGGGAAATCTTTCATGCTAGATGTTTGTAAGAATGTCAGAAAAGGTGCTGTCAGAGGAGAAGTGAAGCAATTGGATAAAGTTGAGAATTCTGACTATGGAAAAATACATCATGTAGAACTTTATTATTCTGAACATAGACATGATTGGAAATGCTAGCAATGATCCATACTGGCTGAAAGCCTGTGCTAGTGCAGTCTTGCCTCTGGTACGTGGACCCACGCAGTGTGATCTTCTCATCTGAGAAACTCAGCACCTTTTAAGTTTAAACTCTAAATGCAAACTAAGTGTTATGTTTGAGACAAAGAAATCAGGTGAGTCCTTTACTCGCCCTCGAAGGAGGCTGTGCCTGGGCTGGCAGTGCTATGTCCCTGAGTCTGGCTGGAGCTATGTCTGATCAACTGCTTAAGACAGAGGACTTGGAGCCGAAGGGAATCTGCTACAGAGAAAAGTTATGAGAACCAGGGCTGGAAGAGCATAAAATCCTCCTTTCCCCTCTGTCCCTGAGCCTAGCTAAAGAAGAGTGTAAGGATTATGTGACAGCCTCTGAAGTGTAACTCAGGCACCATGGGTAAGTCACTGATTACAGCAGAAAGTCACACAGAGCCAGCTAGTTGGCAATAGTAGATACAGAGGCTTTGGTGGATTTTAAACTGTGGTTATTGAGCATGGCCTAGTGGAGCAACTTTCAAGTCAGATATTCACTTGGGAGGAGCAGCACATTTATTCATGATAAGGGAGTGAGGGAAATGGAATGAAATCTACTGTAGGTAAATGTTTGAAACTCTGCAGTTGTACCAGGTATGAACAAGACTGAAATGATATTTCAAAAAGCTTTTCTGTGTTTTCATTGTGCCAAGTTCTTGGACCAGCTATGGGTACTGTAACCAGGACAATTCAAATTGAGGGTTGTTTTATTCATTTACTAAAATTAAGAAAATCTCTCTGGATCATTAACACATCTCATTTTTCCCCCTTTGAAGTTCTGTAACTGAACTGAGATTCATGTAATGAAGACACATATAGAAACAAGAAATCAAGGAATAAATCAGGCTCAGCTTTTTTTTTTTGTTTTTCCTGGTACCACATCACGCATGTGTCTGCCACAGAGGCTGTTAAAACTGCTTATCTTCATGCAGCTAGGATAAGTTGTAAATAACCATTACAGAAGCAATTTTTTAGTTAAACTAACCAGTCCATATGCTGTGCGTTGTACTTGTTATTACAAAGAAGGGTCTTTTGTATGATTGTGGCTAATACAACATTCAAGAGCCTGTAAGTTACTTTCACTCACCAAACAGAAGCATGCATGTATATCTGGAAATGGTTCTGTTCTGGCTCCTAATAATCTGGGAGCGTAAAATGAGTGCTGCACACCTTAACTTAGGGTAGCCATCAGTGCGCTACTGTCTCTGCAGAATGGCTCATGTAAAGAGCAAATACATTAAATCAGAAGTCATCCTTTCCCTAGATGAAAAGAAATAAGCAGTGCTTACAATGAATAGGAGATACATTTATATGTAGTGTTGAAAGGATCTCTTAGGTTAACAGGGACTGGGGCAGGAATCTTAATCCCTTAATGATTCCCTTTTGTTGGTTGTGATGATTGCCTCCTTTCTGTTAAATAATTTAAAATGTGTTAGTGTGATTTTAAAGCAAATTCTCATTTTTAATTGCAAGACTTGTTTTAACATAGAGATAGAGAATATTCTGTGCTTAATACCATAAACCAGCCTTTGTTCAAGAAAATCCTTACTACTAGCTGCAGCAGCTGCTTTCTTGTACACAAAAATTCCACCTCTAAACCTTTGTCTTGGCATGAAAAATAATGTATTTCTGCTTTAATATTCTATGGATGTTCAAAAGCACTAAACCAATATGCAAATAAAATATCAAATCCCTAATGGATCCAAAAGATGTCAAAATACAGTAAAGATACTTTGGAACATAACAAAGATTATATAAAAACTTACCTAGGTTTGGATGCAATCTATAGCAGATCAAGAAAAGCTTTTGATAGAGTCATGGAACCACAGATGGTAAAGACAATCAAGGACGAACAAAGAAATCAGGAAATCAAATTAAGAATAAAAGAGAAATGAAATGTATGTTCCTTTAGCCCTCAGCTACAAGAGCTGGTATCCAGGATAGATCCACATCTGTGCATTTGTGGAGAAAGAACACTGGAGGAGCATTGCTTTCCAGTTCTTCTTTGTAGAATATAATTTCCCAATGTGCATTTTGCCACACTGCACGCTAACATTTTTTCTAACATGAGATAACATTCTCCCTAGTTACCATTCAGCTTTTAAGTTACAAATACTTATTGTGCCGCGCTTCTTTGGATAGATGATGGGCAAATCTGTACTGAGACGTTATAGTGCTCAAGGCTCACTTCTTCTGCATCCCCCTCTTCCTACAATGTTTTTATTTCTTCTTGCATCTTCCAGCCTCAGGGGACGTACTGTTGTCCATCCTGCATGGCAGCAACAGTGTCATGGTCATAGTGTCCACCAGCATTCATGAGAGTTCAGACCTATCCACTTGTGCTGGTCTAGTGATGACGGGATCTGTCCATTCATTTCATGCGAGTGAGAGGCAGAGTCATTTCTTCGAAGTACCTTGTCTGCTTGAAGGCATGTTTTTTGAGTAAAACCTCTGTCTTCTTATAGCTCACTGGGAAAGTGGGAAACGAAGCTGTAAGAAAACTTTTTATTGTTCCACTCTGTCCTGTCTGTCCACTACAAACACTGTGCCTTCATAAGAATTAAGATACAGCTCTTTGGGCCTGGAAAGGGTAATCACTAAAAGCTTTCTTTCCATATCCTTACCCCTGAAGGAAAGGGTAGGGGTGACTATTGAAATACAGGAGAGCTACCAGAGTGCACAGTGTGGTGGAAAGCACAACAGCGCATGGAATAACCAGTGCTGAAAAATGCCATAATGTTCCTGTGGTCTCAGTATTCCTTGTACAGATAATCCAACGGTATTGAGACTCTAGGGTGTACTTTGGTCCACAGATGAAGACCACAAAATCAGTTAGGAAACAAAGACTGAGATATGTTTATTGTCAGCAAGGAGCTCATCCTGGCAAGTCATTAAGTAACACAGCTGTACTAAGGTATTGACAGTAAACCACACCCCTCAAGTCAATAAATAGCTGTGTGATTTCCAACTTTTCTTTCATATGTTGATTAAAACAAGCTGCAGAGATCAAAACAGATTAGACACTGTTTTCCACCCTCACGCTGACAGCTGTAACCAAGATCCATCCTGTTCGAATGCTCATGTTATATCCTTTGTCATACAGCGTGTCTGTGTACCAACCTGTCATACAGACCATCCTCTGCTTAAGAACCTTTTCTCCTTTACTCTTGGACTGGGCTCTGCACAGTTTTTTTTTTTTTCTTTTACAGTTAAGCTCCTTAAAATTGATGGATTTTGCATGGTAAATAGCTCCTTTCAGGCTCACATTGCTCAGTGCTTCAGAAAAGCCTTTACACAAGCTGAGCTATGCTTCAGTAAGACCCAAAATGAATACCAAAGATAATTTTTTTCATTCATGAATATTGCTTCTACTAATCATATAGAAAATTTTACTTTGTCACATGTGCTTCAGCTACCATTTCCCCTAATTAAGATACTCCAGATGAAATCATTTCATTTGTAAGAGGAAACAAAAAGATTGCTTTTGCTCCTTTAGCTGGAATTGATTTCTTTTGATTGAGTAATGTGATATAATGTTTAGTTTATTATCTGTTGTGTCAGTTTCAGGTTCTGTTTGATGCCTGGGCAACTTCTAATTCTTCCTTCTGACCTAGGCTATCTCTGTGTGGACACACAAGAAATATAGAGGTTTTTTATAAATACTGTGGCAACGGTGTATTTACAGCAAGATGAGAGTGTTTTCAGTATTTCAGCAAATGAAACCTCTACAAAAAACTAGAGGCCATTTTTGCAAGGTGGATGCACGGGTGCTTTTTGAAAAACACTTAGCTTTTTAACAAAGATGGCATTTAGTGTACGAAAGACTTGCCTAATTCAGTCAGGAAAATCAAACCGTTCTGTAGGACTCTCTGTTTCTTGGCAACAGGTTCAAGTGTCCTACATGCCTGGTGTGCCATTGTGTGGCTTTCCCTCTTGTGCAGAGTGGCTCGTGTAGTTGGGAATGGTTGTATAAAGGCCTTCATGGTCTGAAGGAATATCCCCAAAGATAGGATCCACCTTGGCTGTGGTGGGGCAAGGCTTAAGCTTTTGCTTTTGATTCCACAAGCCCAGTGACTGAGCTCTTGTATGTCCCCAGGGCGTTTAGTACCTGTTCTTTAATTTTTCTATACTGATCCTGAAGGTGTCAGGAGTACTTTGCCATGTATTTTTTAAATCATAGTATGTAACTGTTTGCCAAACAGCCTTGTTGAAGGGGGGAAAAAAGTTATCATCTGTTTCCTTTTCTGAGATGCCTTAAGTTTTGGACTTCTTTGTGTTGTACTTACCCCCCAGTTCTATGCAAATGTGTATCCTCATCTTTTCTGTGTTTCCTGGCTGAAGGAACAAGCAAGGTGGATCCCATTCCACAAGGTAGTCCAGCTGAGTCTAAATGAAGTGTTTTTCTTTGCTTCTGTACCAGTTTGGGGTTCTTTTTTGTCTTTCTCTTGCCTTTTCATTTTTTTTATCTGCCTATCTGTCTGTGTGGAAACACTGCGAATTTCGTCTACTCACTTGTTGTTCATTCTTAGCCTCAGATGAGACCTACCCAACTTCAACAAGGAAGAATAGAGGTGATGCTCATTTTGGCTCTACTTTGCAGTGGGTTCCAGCCTTATTTTGTCAGCAAGCATTCATACTTTTCCCACACCGTACTGACATCCATAAATTATCCAAAACTCCTTCAGTTGTTTGTTTTCTGGCTACGTGGGTTCTATTTCATGTCACTGACATCTGGTGGAGTCTGGCTGCCAGACCAGGTGGTTTGTATCTGTCCTAGTGCCAGCGCTGCCTGCATTGCTGCCTGTAATCATACACTCCCTGTGCCTCTGTGTGCTCTGCTGTGCAGGCAAATGCATAGCCCTGCCTTTTGAGCAGTAGAATTAGAAATTTAATGGACTGAAGTTGCAAATGTTTGCACACAGCTTTGGCAATCAGCGTTTTCCTTCTGTCATGTTTATTATACCAACATACCTAAATCCAAGCAGAGTCACCATTCTCCTCTTCCTGCTCTCTTAGGAAGCAACAGTCTGAGAGAACTGTGCTTGTAACATCAGGCCATCCTTTTTTTCTTCTTTGCTTGACTGCACTTGTCTTCATCTTTCTACAGACATTTCTGTGACATCTTGTTTTTACTATTTTGCTCTCAGGAGGTCTCCCGGTTTCCTTTTCCCCTCTCTAGTCCTAGATATTTGACAAGGTAGGATCAGATCTACTCTGATGGATCATAGGGTATTTATTGCAAAAGGAAGTGCTGCTGAGCCTTGGGTTTCACCCTGTGCCCTCTGCTCTGTCAAAGACTCCCTCACCTTGCCTGTACTGTTCATAGTGCATTGAGCATTTGGGAGTCACAATGAAGAAGTAACGTTCCAGCTTCACCGAGCACTTCTGGGTGTTGTAAGGTGCTAAAAAGTAGATGACAGTTCTCGGGGCAGAAGTCACAAGGCTGATGTTGGAACAAAAAGATGGCACTAAGGTATTATGGGAAGAGTGAAAATTTGGTATTAGGCATCACAACCCCGTGCTGAGTGCAGTGACACCTGCACTGAAACACTAAGCGGAGCAGTATGCAACTTTTGCCTCCTACATATCTTTAAGAAACTGGAAGAAGAGATGAGTTAAAAAACTTGCCCTTAGATTCTCCCTCACAGCCCAGGGTTCAATGGACTCATAAACAGTAGAAGGCTGAGATTTCTAGGCTTTCCATGGAAAAACTATGGAGAAAAAAAATTCCACAGCTCATCTTAACAGTAAGCCAGCTATACCAGACTTGCCCAGGTTCATGGAGGTTTCTAAGTGTGACTGACAGTAGATGCTGGGACTAGACTACAGGCACGGAGAATGCGTTGTCTGCTTCTGCCTCCTCACATACTGCAGCTCCTAGCGGAAGGACTTCCTGAACTGAGGATAGTATTTTCCATTTAATAGCCCTTAACTTTTCTTTCCTGAATCTAATCACTTCTTAATCCTGTTTAGAGTTTCAGCCTCTAGACTCCTGTGGCAGATGGTTCTGTAGTTCAAGCAGGCTTGGCCCTAAGCCTGCAGTAATTTAATCTGATGCCCCTTTGTTCTGACATTATGGCAATCTGAATATTTCTTCTTCATGCCACTCATTTTATATACCTTTTACCATATTCCCACCTGCTGTCTTTTCTCTCACCACCTTTTCAATTCTAGTTAATTTACTCTCTCATCATGCCATACCTTTGATCACCCTTTTCAGTTTTTTATGTATCTTCCCTAGTTGTATTGTATCCCTTTTGAAACCGCTGGCAGGAATCCTATATAGGAATCAAGATACAAATATGTCATGAGTATACCCAGTGACATTTAATATTTACTTTGTCCTCTCTTTCTATCCTAGTACTTTCTATAGTTCCATTTATTCTTTGACACCACAGAGACAGAAAAGATATTTTCAGAGAGCGATATTCAGTGGCTTGAAAATCTCTTCCTTAGTGATAACAGGTAATATCAAGTCTACCATTACGTTTAGATAGTTAAGTCTGTTTATTCCTCACTTGGGTTCCCTTGCGTTTATAAACACTGAATGTAATTTTATCTATACTGATTTGAGCAGAGTTTCATCAGTCTTGCTTAATACCATGAGATCCTCTGAAACCTGCCTTCTCAGTAAGTGTGTGCCATACTCCCTTGGATTCCATATCTTTTCCAGCTCACTGAATTGCCCAGACTCCAGATCCTTGTAAAACTTACTTGCTTTTTATTAAGTTATTAACTTACTATAGGCAGCTGAGGGCTGGTGAGAAACTGGTTTTCTAAACATTGAGTTATTACTGAAAAGGAGGCAGAGTGCCACTATTCTTTCAAATTCATCCTTTTCAAATTATTTTTTTTAAAAAAACAAGTGTTTTCTGAGCACTGGTAAGAAAGAATTCTGTTTACTACTGAATAAATGTACTTGTGAAGCTGTTTTAGTCTTTCTAAATATCATTGGTTAGAAGATAGTTGGCCAATTTGACAAATAGTATGTGTCTAATGGCACAGCCTTGGGTATCCAGAAAAGCTTTGTCCTGATGCTTGAGGCACTTGGGTTTTCAGCAGCTTTGCCTGAGCAGTCCTTCTGGCTGTGGTTGTTGAATGCCT
Organism: Neomorphus geoffroyi; assembly: GCA_033558235.1. NCBI lineage: Eukaryota > Metazoa > Chordata > Aves > Cuculiformes > Neomorphidae > Neomorphus > Neomorphus geoffroyi. Next base: position 112,938,237 of record JAUMJM010000005.1, on the reverse strand, counting down.
AATGCAATTTTTCTGTGCAGCTACCCTTCTTTTCCCTTTGCCCTTTGGTCAGCATTTTTCATCTCTAAGCCAGTTTGCATGGCTTCAGCATTTGTGAGTGTGCTGGAGTTGTCCCTTTAGAAAGAGAAATATTGGCTATGTCCAATCCCACCTTTCACCACAGGAGTATCTTTTGGTTGTTGGTTACTTTTTATTCTTGTTTTTTACTTCTTCCAGAAACAGAAGCTCACAAACAACAAGGGTAGAGGACAGTACAACATCAAGCCAAAGTTCTTAGGTGCAGAAGGAATATCTACGTTGTGGAGAGTTCCTTGCTATGCAACTGAGCTGGTCTTGCTAAAATCTGTCTGGATATGTCAAATTTTAGAGTAACATAGAGATGCCTTAATACGAAGTCCAGCTCACCGCTTACTACAGAAGATCAATTTAAATGACTTGAAAAAGATGCCAAACCAGATGCCTAATGACAGAAAAATAAATAACAGAAGGGGATCTTCTGGCTGCACTTTTATTTACCTAGGGAATCAAATGAACCTGACTGGGGAAAAAAAAAAGCCAATCAAACCACAAACAAGAAGCAAATTAAGATGAATAAATTGTAGACTTTGCCTCTTTCAAATTTACTACCAGTATGCAGTGTTTGACAACTAAGCCATAATTATTTCTCATTGTTTAGGTATAATTTTGAATTGGGAAATATATTTATTATTATTTTATTGTTTACTAAAAATTTTAGTAAAATAAAACAATTCTGCAGTTATTTTCATTTTTTTAAATTTAAAAAGGTTTCCCAATTCTTGTTGAAATGCATCAGATTTTCACAAGGAGGGGAAAAAAAGGGAAGAAAACCACTTTTTGAACAGAATCCTCTTCAATTTTAATTGGGAATATCCCATGTTGTGGACGCAGTGTTTGGCGAAAGATGGTGGATTTGGAGAAGAGCAGCAATGAGCAGGGTGTACATAGCACAGGCTGAGAGACGTATATAGCATGGGCATGGCTGGAGAGCTGATTAATTGGTGTTGCAGCGGTTGGATCAAGTAACAGGAGGCACAGCACATGGTCAAATTACCAAGAGAATGCAACAGTCATGAAACTCTGCTTTCCTTCCCTCCCCTCTCACTGCAGATAATGCAACCACACTCGTGTCACAGCTTATAACATCTTTTTCTTTAATTCATTGTGAAAATGATATCTAGCTGCAGAGCTTGACTGGAACAGAATAATTAGTTTTCAGTGTAACTAACCTTCTACATTCAGGGTCTGCTCCAGCTCATCTAACTGTCTTCTACCGTGTAGAAATTCACCTCCAAGTTTGTCACCCCAGTCTCCCTTTAGAGTCTATGAAGAGCTATAGACACTTTTAAGGCATTATTCATCCAACATATTTTAGCTACCACCTTCAGGTGAATTATGGCCTAGAAGTACCTCAACTGACAGTAAAGGGAGCCTGAAGTGATTAGCTCAGATGCAGATGTCTGTGTATATTCTGCTCCCTATTGTGTGCCGATCAAGCTCCCTAAGGCCTTTTTCTATGAAGAAAACTGGATAAAATGTCATGCAACAATGGCATCCATTTAGTTTCAAGAATTAGTTTCTGTTAAAGAAAACAATATTTTTTTTGAACTGTAAACTAACCTTTTTGGAGTATTTTTATACACTTATTTGTGGCCTAAAGAATGAGGTTGTATATGTAAACAGTGCGTGTATATGAGCTTGCTCACAGTGTCTCTCTTTCTTCTCATATCGGCTGAAAACTCAGAGGAATGATAATTTCCCAAGTGGGCTAACCTTATTTGTGCACTTCCCATGAAACTGAAAATATATTTAAATTAATTTAATTTATTTATAAAGAAAAGATATATCTATGGGGGGAAAAGCTAATATTTGTGTAACATTCCTAATTCCCCCCCTTTTAGTTCTGCTACTGAGGAACACATCATTTTGGAGTTGAGAACCTAAAATTTCTGTTGCCATCATGAAAAGCTGTTGTTCACTAATAAATACCCATCCCAGTATACTGTATTCCATAACATACTGCTTAATTTTATGGGCCAATTTGTTTGACAGAAGATTTTTCAAAGAAAAAGAAAAGCCCTAAAGTGGGTACTCTCATGCTCTTTCTTCATTAGGAGAGAGTTTAAACGCAGTAATTCAATCACAATGCAATGTTCTATGTAAACACTTCTTGTGTAGCATCTGTATGCTGACTAACTCTGAGAATATATTTTAGGATTTTATGAAGTGTGAAAGCTTTCTTTTGGCTAAAACTGCTTGCGCTCTGTGAGTACTTGTTTTCAATTTAAAAGTAAGATGGAAAACTTGGAAGAGTAGCTTAGACATCCCGCAAATCAACAAAAAAATTGCTATGACTGGAGAGGACCCAGACTGTTTGAGAGATGATTTGATTAGAAGAGACATCTCTCTTGAGTTGTAATTATGGTTTTTAAGTTTCACAGCCAAAGCAATAATCAAACATATGTCCAGAAACAACAACTAACCCCTTTGCATCTGTCAGTGTGAGCTCTGTAAAGGTTTTCTTGGCATTAGATGGGTTCTAGAGGGAATGTTGTGAATTGCAGTGTCAAGAGTATGAAGTCTAGACCTGCCTGAAGTACCACATCTGACTGACTCCAGATTTCAGTGGATTCTCATAAACCCACACAGCCTGGAAATCTGAGCATCCCTTTACACATCTGACCAGAATTAAAACTGAAAACTATGCTTGGCATTATTCATTCAATACTTTCCAGAGAAAATAATCCACACGTTCCTAATTTAGCTGTGAGTGTGTTTCAGTCAAGGGAAAACAACAAGAATATTAAGCCCTCAATTTTAACTAAAGATTATTGAGGTGTGCTTTCTTCTGGCTCTCAAGGTGCAAACCACTTCCTACAACTGCCTGGGATTTTTACTCAGATCCCAACTGCGGAGATTCAGACAGGGGCTCTGGTCTTAAGGTCATCTCCTCACCTCTTGCAGCACATTAGAATTGAGGATTCTGCTTGTGAATTCCTTCTAGGCTGGAAGCAAGCATTTGTGTCCCTCAGTGAATTTTGACGGTGAGATGAGCATGTTCTGTGGATCTTTGTGTTTCCCTGTGACTTCTGGAGATGATATTTGACAATCCTGTTTGCTTTGTCACGGTCCGTGCCATTAAGTTTGTCTAAGTGTTCAGAGCTGGAATAGAAGTGAGTTTTTTCCGTCAGGTAATGCTAGGGAATGAGAGGATTAATGATACTTTTTCTACCTCTATTCCTTGGTAACAGCAGAAACAGCGTATCTGGTTTTCCTAAGTTTGCCCAGATGCTACCTCTCTGTGTCCCCTTGCTCTTCCTTGCCTGTACCTACTTTGCCTAAATTGAGGAGTTGCGTATAGTTTACTGGTAATGACTTAGTAAACGGTTATAACAATAGCACTGAGCCATCAGTTATCACAGCATCTGCCACCCATGACCACTCCGCTACCAGAAAGTCCATGATGTTGAGGCTGGGCTGATACATTCAGATTGACCACACCCAACCCCGTTCTATAGAGGAAAGAAAAGATTTCTATATTCTCCACCCATTTTATTTGGAGGAAAATTTCTTCCTAACCCCAAACCAGATGTGTAGTGTAACACTTCATCCAAGCAAGCCAAATGAGTTCTTTAATCATCTCTATCCAGTCGTTGCTGACAAATTTTATAGCATATGATTGGGTATTAGAAAAAGCCTGTCATTTATTGGTTAACTTATTTTTTCTTTTTAATTGAATGACATTTGAGCAAGTTGCTGAGCCTGAAAGAAAAGACCATACAGGTATTATATAACAGATATCAGCCATCATCTTGACAGGCAGATGTTAATTTATACTTCTTTTTTGCATATGATATATCAACATTGTTCATGAGTATCATAATCAATATCCAATATTTCACTTTCTGCAACAGCTTTTTGCCTGATATTTTTTGGTAGGAGTCATCTAGACATGAAATCTATGAAAAATCATTTTTCAGAAGCCAAGCCAACATTGTATCATTTTTTTTCTAGTAGATTGAAACAAAATAGAGATAGTAGAGACAGAAAGGAAGAGAAAGAGGGGAAAATTAACACAGTAGAAATATCCTGGAAGAGGCTAGTTGCTTTTAGAAGTAGTATGGTTAGCTAAAATTGAATATTATCTATAGGTTATGATCATGTGTAAGCATAAATGAAACAACTTCAAGAATTGTCAAGGGAAGTCACTATGGGGTGTTTTTAGATGTGATGAGAAGGATCTTTATCTACACTATATATACAACATATATACTAGTAACTTTTAATTTCTTTTTCTCCCTTTCTTGTAATGTATACCTAGCTGCATTCAAATTATCTTAGTTTTATACACCTGCCTCCACTTGCATCAAGGTTTTACCTGTACTGTTCTTTATTACAGTCTTTATTTAGATTTTGAATATCAATGTCCCTCTTGATGACATCCTTTCCCTCAAGTGAATCAATTGCATCAGGAAGCTTGGTATTGTTTGCGGACTTGCTGAGAGTGCACTCAGTCTGACATTTTATGTCATTAATGAAGAGATTGAATGGTACTGGTACCAGTATAGGACAGCACTCGTTACTGGGTTTCACTTGCACATTGAGCCATTGACTATAACTCTTTGGACTTGACCATCCATCCAGTTCCTTCTCCATCTAGCAGTCTGTCAACCCACTAAATTTCTGCTTTAGCAGCAAGAATGCTGGGGGAAACTGTATCAAAGGCCTTACAGAATTCCAGGTAGATAACATCCATAGCTTGTCCCATGTCCACTGATGCAGCCACTTCATCTTCAACTTGATTGCTTTCTTGCTTGCAAAAGTGTATATCATTAGTAAGTCTAAGAGAATCCACTGAGTTACCCTGATGTGAAATGGTAGCCACTAAAAAAGCTGTCTCCAATTTACAAAGCAAAATGAATTCCTTTTCTGCTTGTCATTACTTTTTTAAAGGGGCATTAATTCTGAAAATTTGCAATAAGCATAGTATAGACATGAGAGAAATATTTACATTTTCTTCTGGGATTCATAATCATGAATAACTGTTATATTTCTGGAGAGCTTTCATACTAATTAGATGTGTATAATTACAAGTAACACACTGTTCATAGTATCTTTTTTACTTGTTTTCTACTTATGGATACAGAATCAGAAATGAAAGATGTGCAAATAAAGATTACATCCATGTAGGAACTTCAGTGACCTACACTGCTGGCAAGAGATAAAATCAGGTATGCTGATTCATTATATAATAAACCTTCTAGCACAGATAATTTTATAGGATGTTTCAATAAACTAACAAAGGCATCAAAATAATTTTGATGAACAGACTGCCATGGCCCAAGTGAACAAATTTTCCATGCAAAATACTGATGTGATAACATAAAAACAATTCTCTGGAAAATGCCAATTTTGTCAACATTTTCTACAAGTTATCACTGAGACGTTTCATTTTTACCTTACTGAAATATTTTGTTTCCGCTTTGGTGTGTTACAAGAGATACATTTTGAAAATAGGAGAGGAGAAGAACTTGACTCCCCATACCGATGGAACAAAACATATGTTGTAAATCTACAAGCGACACATTCAATTTTTCAAATGGTTGTACAGTGGAGGTATAATCTAGGGTGCATGCTTACTCTGCAGAAATGTACAGTTTCTCATGGCAGAAAGCTAAGATGTTCAGTGTTTCTGCAACACTGTTCATATATTACAGATATTTTAATCCAGGAAACAGGGAGTGAAATGATGCTCTAGTCAACAGCTGAAGCTATATTTCAAAACTTCTGAAACTGTCAGTTGCAAAAATATAGACTTTTAACGAGAAAAAAAGGATATTTCTTATTTTAAGGGATTTTTGAAGATTCCAAGTGAAATTTTTAATGTTTGGTTGTAATTGCATCTTTTTCTAGCAACTTTTGGATATGCTTTGGATCTTCTTTTGGGTTGCTGATGCCTTTCACTTCACTGATACTATGTACAAGTGTTAAACTGTTAGCTTGAACGTGGATTTATACGTTAATGTCTTGAAGAGTTATATACCTCATGATTTCCACCCACAAAAATCTCCAGGTTAATTCTGAAATTAGCGTAGTCACTTTCACTGTAAGAAATATAGGTATTAAGTATATACCTCGTGGTCTGGGGAACTGCAATGGGAACTTTGAGATGCAGGTGAACCTCTGAAGGGACTGCAAATGATTAGTGTCCGTGTAGTTCCTGGTGTGCACGTGAAGGAAAGTAGATGCTTTTCAGTGACAGAGTCTGTGAGGAGAAGCAAGATCAAACGCTGGGTCCCAACAGCCTTGAATTCTGCTATCAGTGTCCATCTTTGGTGAAGGGGAGCAAGGGGATAAAAAACCAACAAAAATTACAGACAGGAAATTGAAGGTGTGCCTCTTAGACTAAAAATGCAGAGAGCTAAGTACAAACTAAACACATGGTGGAGGCAGAAGAGGTGGCCTTCACAATGATAGCTGAAGTAGTTGTATGCAATCTCTTAAAGAAACAATAGACCTCAGTCGGAAAACTTCAACTGCCACTAATACACATAAAAAAGGGAGTGTTCCTTTAACAGGTAATTTTTCCAGGGCTTTTCAGGATGTTAAACTCCCATCCAGAAGATTTTTATGTGTTAATTCTGTAACTGCAAGAGTTTGAACTAGAACTGGTAATAAGATAGTGTAATGCATCTTTCATCAAGCTCTGTAAAGGGAGGCGGCTGGAAAGCAATCACAGAAGGTTTAGGGAATTGTGTTCTAAAGCCACAATGACTTAGCAGCTAATAGGAGTCTTTCTTTGATGGCTATTTGAAGTCAGTGTAACTGGAAGAAAAATTAACAGTAAAAGGAATTCAATTTATTTTGTCATTAAGTTTCATGTTGACAGATAATTTCCAAATGCTGTGGTATGCTTCATGATTATAAATGTGAAATATGTATCTGATTCATAAACTAATCAGTAAGGGCTTTTTTATAATATCTGTCCCAGAAATTTTCCTCATGAATACATCTACATTTACCAGAAAACGTAGAAGCATAATCCATTGTGGTTTAAGTGTGGAAAAATGCTGAGGCTGTCAGTTAAAATGCAGAAATAAATTTGTGTATCTTTATTAACTTGGCATCAAATCACTGTTGAATACAACTTCCAAGAGACTAAGTAACCTACTTTTAGTAGGTATTTGCTTTGAATGGTTCTTCTTACTGCATTTGCTGCTTCTCTTAAACATGTGAGCAACATTTTAATTTGCTCACGCACAGAACAGCTGGCTGATCCACAAACAGTAAAAACACGAATGAATTATACTGCTTGTCCAAAACATATGAAATAAACTCATCTACTACAGCAAACAACCCAGGACTTTTTTTTCTTGTCTTGCACATTTTAGAAAAGCTATTTTAGAGAGAAAAAGTTAAAGACTTTTAGGAAAGTTTAATTGGTATTGCCTCTATCCGTTCCTTTCACCTGGCAGGGTCTTTGCTTGCTAAGAGCTATAATCATTTAGGTAAAGCACTTGCATCTATCGGTTCCTTTCACCTGGCTGAGCTTTGGCTCACTGAGGGCCACAGTAATGTAAGTAAAGCTAATTCTGACTCATATAAAAAGGGGGTACTGCTTTACAGCATTTACAGTTGTGGGTGAAAGGCTCTCCCTAGTCACTCGAAAGCAGGACCTACCTCTACAACCGCTTTGTTCTGTAAGGTGGTCGCGTAAAAACTCACCTTTTGTTTGTTTGTTTGGTGGGTCAGGCATAGGTAACTTCAAATTGTCTACATTTTCTGTTCCATTGCTGTGCTATAGTGACAACTCTAATTTGCAGATGATTTTTTTCCTCTCTGACAGTGTTCCCCTGGCACGACTTCTTTCTGGCTTCAGCAAGTGAATTCCACCTCCTCTATAGACAAGGTCATCTTAGAGTTCCTGAAATTAGACTTACTAATTTCTTGTTCTTTTCCTCCTTCCTATTAACACTCAACTTTGATTTTATTGACATACCATCTGCCTTCAGCAACCACTGACAGAGAGGAATGTGCCCAAATATTTACTGCTTTTTCACCCTTTCCTGGTAGAGCTACTGCTAGCGATGGCCTGAGGCAATCTGGAACACCTGCCATAGGGCAGCTCAGGGGGCATTTATGCGTGGGAGATTTACTCCTGGAAAGTTCAAATCTGTCTGGACATAGGGTAGGTGTGTGCTCTGCATGTGCACTAGTCCTCTCTCTCTTGCACGGCAAATGATGTACACACAAGATACTCTGTGGAAGAGCTGATGTTTGGCTTCTTAAATGTCAGGGTAGAAAATCTAGGCATAAGTAGGTGCCAGTAAGTGGTCCCTAATGCAAGGCTGGGCTGTACACAAGGCTAGGAACCCAGTGTTGCACAGCATTGCAGCTTTTCTTGGACTCCCAATGATTATAAGATGGAGGACACTGGGTAGAGTTTGGGACTAAACTGGACATCCTGATACCATAGGCATACTTTGTGTACTTAATGTCCTTGAGACACTAGCTTAGACAGGAGCTCACAACTTGGAACTCGTGTGCCTTTGGCTTCTTTTCTGCCTTTGTGCAGAAGCCAAAAGACATCTTCTTAAATTGTCGCAGACTTTGTCTTGCTGTGTCCTGCCAAAACACAGTTTAACATCCTGCACGGCAAATCAGATGGCAATTGCCACAACACCTATGGTATATTCTGGTTGAAGAAATGTGTAAAAATTCTTCAAAGTGAGCGTTCAACTTCTGTGAGTCACATAAAATGCAAAGCTGCTAGCAATTTTTTTTCCTATTAGAACCAGTGGCAAAGTCCAAGAATTAGTTCAGCTGTTAATTGTGCTCCCCTGGCATAGCTGCTCCATTATGTTCCCTTACTCACTGGTAAAGCATAGAGATGTCTACTCAGAGGGTCCACTGCTCCCAAACAGCCCTCTTTCTCTACGGGACAAGGACAGCAGTTCCTCATAGCTATTAGGAAAATCTCTGAGACAGGTCTGTTTACCGCTATTCTTTAAATTGCCGTGGTACATGGGAGGAGATCAGCAGAAGCTGTGGAACTTGCCCATGCTTCCTTTCCTATTTTCTCTGTCCCAGTGTTACTGAGATCTCCTGTCATGTTTTCCAGCTGTAATGTGTTTACCTGGAGTAGCTGGTAATGATCAGGGGAATCAGTGGCCATATACAATTCACTTGTTTTTAGTGTGTCAATTATCAAAGACATGCAATAAATAAGCAAAAATGTCATCTTACATTAGACTGATAAGAGCTTGGATAGATAATGGTTTTTCCTACAATACTTGTTCACAAGATATCTGACCAATGAGCCTTTCTTGTAAAGGTGAAACATTTTTTTTAATAAAGGTCTTCTTAATTTCTGATTTTGCTTATGTGTAAGAGCTGTGGCTGTTGGTGTGGGAACTGTATATTTATTAGTTTCCTAAAAGTAAATCTCAGTTACCCTCTTATTAGCTTGTAGATTCTTTAGAGTTAAAAATGATGCTGTTCAGAAGCTGCTGCTGTGTAAGTTTTAACTGTCTCCCTTTTGCACAAAGTCTTTGGAAAGATTATGTTTTACTATCACAAGCTATGGAACAAAATAAATTTTAGTAATAGGAAATTGGAGAACATGATAAATCACTTTTTTTTTTAATAAGTATTACCATGCTTTCTGAAGGAGAGCCAAGGTGCAATGACTGTACATTTGGACAATTTATTCTTGCAAAAATCTGAGATCAAAATAGACTCTGCCCCACAGACACTCACGTTGTGATCCTACAGATCTGTTTGTCCTTCAATAAAAAGAAAAAACACTATATTTTTTTAAAACATTGGCTAAGCATCTCAAACAGAAAAAAAATGACAAAGTAGTTTTCTTATCCATAGTTCAATTTGATTAGTTTGATTGCCTGCTTTGAACATTCAGTACTTTGATTTTTGACATACTCATTACATCTCCACTTGTGACCTTGCTTTCTTCTACGGAAAAATAAAAAAGTCCTTCCTTTAATTAGCTTCCAGAACTTATGTAGCAGCGTGGCATATGCTAATTTGTGTATTTGTTAATCTTTTTAATAAAATCCTTATTTATTCTAATCTGTTTGAGATTTACTTTACAAATAAAAAAGGTACAGGCAATCTACAAACAAATTGCATGTTGCTTGTTGCTATTCCCTAAAATAGTTCCATACTTTTCTCAGGCTGTCTCAATGACATGGAAGTGTCCTAATGAAGTGTTCCAATACTGTAGCAATCCTTTACAAGGAAACATAACTTTCTTAATTTCCCTTGTCTCCTAGGAAATCTTCTGGAAAAGATTTGGGACTCCAATTTTTCAGTATATTTTGCCATTCCAGTCTGGGACTATTGCAGTCCTCTGCAGAAGGATATCCTAGGAATATGGTGGATGTTGCCCTTAATCTTTGTATCTGCTCTATTTTGCAATTTATTTTGACTGACCTCCTTTTGTCTTCAGCTTTTCAGCTTCACTTTACTTTTCTTTCTTAATCTTCATTATTTATTCCATTTAGAGTCAAAGGGGCATTTGCCTTAAGCCACGTTTCCCTCTCTGAAAGCAAAATCACCTATCCCCAACATCATCTTTTTTATCTCAACAGGGTTTTCAAAATTCTCAAATATAATTTTTCCAAAGGAGTTTCTTGTGTTACCTATATTCACATAAAAATCCAAATATAAGAAATATTTTCTCTATAAAACACAGGTATACTAATTGATAGCTATGGCAACTAGTATTTAGTTTACAAAAATATTGTATCAGAGTAGTAAATTATAACGAAAGTGCAACAAAACCTTGTAATAACTTCCTCTTTATTTTTTTATTTTACTGTTAAAATTTGCAAGTCAATAAAAATACACAATGCATTTTATCAGTGGAGAGAAGCATACTACGCTTTCAGCTCTCTCTCGCTCTCTCAGGACTGTAAACAGCTTAAAGCTGCCACAGTGAGGCAGACACTTTTAAAGAAGGATTTAGTTAAGTGGTACTTAAAGGGTAATGAATTTTACTCAGAAACTGAGTAATCTTTTGGACTAGCACTGAATTCTGGCTCAGTAACTTGCTGCACAGTTAGATGATAAGGATGCCCACATTACAGCTACATAAATACTATTTTTATCCCTCCCTGCTTTTCTTCTTTAAATTTCCATCAGACCCACCTAATTATAGGCAGGGAAATATGTATTAAAATGACCTTTACATTTTATATTTTACATTTAAATCACATTGAAGTTAATGTGAATCTTTCCATTTACTTTAGAGGACTTTGCATCTAGCCCTAGAGATGATTTTCAGAATCGTCTTGTACCTTGTGTTTTCTTCTCCTGAAATGATTGCCTGACTGTGAAATCATGACAGATAGCTTTGCAAAAAGAAACAAAACCAAAAAAGCTCAACAAAACAGAAAGCCAAAAAAGAAAAATCAAAAGCAAAAAACTCCCAAATTCTACCAAGGCTCATACTAGAACCTTGTCATAATGGGGTACATCAAAGCAGTATTTCTTGGACTGTACGTAACCTGTCTCTCCAGACCTTGATATTTTATCCAAAGTCTTGGCTTCCCAGGTAAATCACACTCTGAGAGTTTACAGGAAACAAATTATTTTCCATGAAACATGTTATCTTATCAAAAGTATCTTAGCGTTTTACTGATATTTATCCTCCAATTAGCCAGTGCAGCAGTCTTTCCTTGGTCATTTCCAGCTAATAAATGTGTACCTTCTAAAAGTTCTTAAGTCCTGAAGTACATGACCTACATTTTGCACTAATGCATGATGGTATTTGCAATGCTTCAATCTGAACCCAAATGTAGCTCATTTCTTCCTGTGCAATGAGCTAATTCTTTCCATTCATTGGATCTTTTACCTTTCCACCATCAGGAACATCTTCCTACATTTTGACTCAAGTCATGAAAATGGAAAATTTAAATTGGTTCTACCAGTGACACCTGACAAATTCTGTGTTACCTCTTGCCTTCATTTCTAAGGCTTTAACTTCTGAGAAAACGTATTTTTCCATCCATCTGTCCATTTCTTTTTACAGCTCTTATAAAAATTCCACTGCTCTTCAATTAAATAATTTCTCAAATAAGCCCATGGTTAAATAGCTTAATAAAATCCAGTTTATGCACTCTTTCTGAACTTCACCTACCTCCCCAAGAAAGATAATTTTGTTAAATATCAGGCTGATCTGGCAGGTGGTAACTTAGGTGAGCGTATACTGCATTCTGTCTTACTTGTTCTTTGCATTTACATTTTAATATCTAAATTAGTTATGCCCTTAATGTGATGTGACGTTACATTAATAAACACTTCCAATGTTCTTCCCTCTTTTATTAGTAGGTTTGGTATTTTCTAATCATACAACAAAAGTTCAGTTCTCTAATTTCATTTGGGGTGGAGGTTATCTGACATTCCAGAACTCGGGATCTGAGAAATTTCTCCTTCCATACTGAGCTTCTGTTGTTCTGAATATTTCTCACAGGAACTGCTCTTTCCATGAATCCCAGTGTTGATAACTATATATTCCATATTGTTATGTTGTCTTAAGATGGGGTAACCTGCTTACACTGAAATCTCATTCAAAATAAACCGTGAACTTCTTAAATGCATCTCCAAAGCAGAGATTAAAGAGAAAAATCAACACTCCACCTGTAAACCAACAAAGGAAAGATTTCTGATAAATTTTCCATTATAATTAAATCTTCTTCAATATGCTTGAGTGAAGCTAAGCAACCCTCCCCTTATTATCTCAACTAGTTTCATAATAATATGATGTTTGTCTTCATTAGGAGGAATTTTGTTTTTTTTCTACACTGGCTGTGATTCTCCCCCATATCTTAACATAACTTAGTGCCCACATAAATTAGTTTTGCAGTGACTGTTTGTAACATTGTGCGAAATTTGTGGAAGAACAAGGTCCTCCCCCACACTCCATTGCCAAACTTCTATCACACAGCTGCAGCATCACAGCAAGTCTTTTAGGCAAAACAAAGACTATTGCTTTTTACCTAATCTTGAAAAGACTTATAAGAATTTAATGTGTTGAATTAACATATTCTAGAGTTGCAAAAACACCTTCTCCACCAGTTATCCATCCAACCCGTACTAGTCTTTTCTTGTACACTTAACTTGTATACAGAATTAGGTAGTGATTCTATGAAGAAAAACAGGGTACAATTACAGAATCGAAGAATATGACTTAATGAAGAGGCTCTGGTGGTGATATGGACACAACCCTAGACTACCTATGTGATTTCTTTTGACTCTTTGACAAGAGGGACTTTCATATTCAAATATCAGAGAAGAAATAAACAGAAATTCATAGGCAAGGTTTTGTAGCCTGTAAACACTTTTCCCTATCAAAAGCGTGCTTCCAATATCCAGACTGGCTTGGACATAAATAAGAAGGGCCTTCATTGTACTCTGCATTCCTTTGTGGCCCATAATCCATTCCTGTAAAGGCTGCCATCAGTCTTTAATAACCACTTATAGGAAAGAGACTCAAGTGTTGAAATCCTCTTGGTGTTCATTGATAGGATGCTGAACCTAAGCATTATATAATTTTCCACATTAATGAATAGAAGAAGAAGAAAATCTTCCAGCAATTACTTTTTTCTTAAGCAACAGATGAAATACAAATGTCCTCATATGGTTATTTAATAGTTTGAGATATTACTGTGAAGTCTCTGTCCAGTTCTAAGGGAATTGTATAATCTCTCATACTTCTTTTACTTATTTGCCGTTTCTTCTAGCTTCCATCCACTTCTTCTGGTGCCAACGCTTTGACTTCCCACGTGCTTTACTCATTTCTTAATGAGCAATTATATATGAGAAATTATGTAGGTTCTGCATTCAGTCTGGATATGCCCCTCATATGATCCAAGTAAAGGCTTATCCTGGGAAGAAGTGGCTTGACTATGTGTGTCTTCTCATCTGATGCAATTAACTGTACTCCAGCTAGGGAATATGGGATAGGTGCACATCAATCACAGGGTGGGATATCAAGTAATGAGACTATGGGCTGAATATATTGTTTTAGCAGGCCAGGTTCTTCCTGTGTGGCACTGTTCAAGACAGATCAATTTTACCACCGCCCAGGGAGAGGAAATATGTGTAATATGTGAAAAAGTGTGGAGGAACTGAAGACATCTATTGATGGTGCACATTGCAATGATTACTGAAATCTAGTAAGTACTACCAGGAATCAATTTTTTATTGATGGATGGAGTATGCTTTTGTTTATGTTGTAAAGTAAAGGGTAAAGGGAGGTGGAAAAGAAAGGAAGCGTGAGGGCTACAATATGATGGGAAAATTCAGCCAGGTGACAAGAGCTGAAAGAAAAGAGGTATGTTCAGACCTTCATGGGTCACAAAGGATAAAGGAACAAAAAGAGGGGGAGGGAAGGCAGAGGAAAGAAGGAAAGAGTGGAGTGAGATTATATCGGTGTTTTAGTTTGGTTTGCTTTTTGTTATTCTTCATTAGAAAGCCAATGAGATCCTGTGACAATAGTCAAAGGAGAGAAAAGATTGAGAAGGAAGTCAAAGCTGGCATTTGGTTTGCCAATTGCGTAAAGGTTAATTTCAAATAGATTATGAAGGACTCATTGTTAGTGTTTAAGGTGTTAAATAATATTTTCTAGTTTCACAAGGTTTTCTTACTTGATGCTGAATATGATGTACAGAAAATTGGAACATGGATTTCACAAGGCCAGCATGCAGTGAAGTATTAGGTGTCAAACGTTAAAATGAGAGCATATACTTGAAATGAACTGTTTCACTAAACGTTCTTAACAGAGGATCTCCCAGTTCTGTAGATGTTTTCATTTCTTAGAATTTTTCCTCTTCATTAAACTCAATTCACCTTTTTATTCTCTTACGTGAAAGATGAGTTTAATATTTCACTTTAATTAGTCACCAGACTGATGTTTAACTAGGCAGCCCCCTGCAGAGTCATGATTGCACACACAGAGTGTTAGACTGTTAACTAATATTCCATGATACATTTAGTCCGCATTTAATTTTTAGGGGGAAATTCTGATATAGGAATTCACATTGGAATGTTTTTGAAAATGGGAGATTTAACCAGAAGCCTTGATTACTGCACTCTTTTTTCATGAAGAAGCATAAAAGTTCTCTGTAAAACAAGGCAAAAACTCCATCCAGTCCAATTACGCATGTACCTATGAATATTTTAGGCTCTTTTATTACTTCCATGACAAGCATTCCTTGAAATTGAGTCAAGGACCTGCTTCTTATTATTAAGCTCTGTACTTTACCTAAAGAATATAAAATATTATTTTCAGGTGGGTGGGAACTGGTGGAACAGCAAGCAAATAACACATGGGGTCTTCATAGGATGAGGAATATGAGAGGGAATTCTGCACAAAACCAGAATTCTTGCTTTTTCTCTTGCCTAGCCTTGGCTGGAAGGCAGCGTGCTGGGAGGTAAGGGCACTCACTGTAAGCTGGACTGCTTAAGAGAATAAGGTTGCAATGTTTATGAATTTTGGCAAGTTCTCTCTTTGCACAAGGGCAGCACAGGAGCAACAGCACTCATTTGAATCAAGTTGCTTATTTTTTCCATTGCCATATAAAACTCGTGTTTGAAACTATTTGTTTTGTATTCAGATGTTAACTTTTATGATCAGGAATCCCATAAAATCAACCATCTCTTGTAGTCTCAGCTTGTGCTTAAAAGTGAAAAATTCTCCACTCCTTTCACCTTGTTTATCGCCTATATCTGTAAATGTTTTGGATGGGAACACGCTGCTGAAATACAAATAATACCTGCTTTGCTCAGGCTAATATCAGGCTAATTAAAAAAAGAAAAAAAGTAGTGACACTGCCCAGTTGAAAGGGATTATGAAGGACTAGTCACTTGTTCACCTTTTGAAATGCTGCTGGTGTCTGGAATGGTCCTGCTTTTTATGTTGAACAAATTCTAGAAGTGAGTTGGTTCCAGGTCCTGATGTTGGTGTCCATAACCAGTTGTTCACCACCTGACAAACACTGTGACCTTTCATATTCCTTGCTGCCTGAGGTCCTTTCATACAGCCTCATTACAATTATACCTAAGAGGCTACAAGTACAAAATGGCCTTTTTTGTTTATTTTGCTTTCAGCAAGAAACCACTGTAATGTTACAGCTTTAAAGATTAAACTGGGCACATGACCTAGTTGCTGTGGAAATCTCTCCGGAACAAAATGAAAAGCAGGGGGAGGGAATGCTGATGAGTGTTAATTTACAAGAGTAAGAATATTAAGTATCCTTGATCTGTGGCAGTTGATACCACCTCCCTGTTTTATTTATTAGCAAAATGGTTGAAAGGAGTTGTATCTTAATTTGCCCCCTGGAAAAAAAATACGTACACAATCGCTACTTTGCAGTTATTGTCCATTAGTCCTATCATCTAACTTAATGTAAGAAAGATTGTTATTTTATTGAGCCCCATGTGCAACAGACATAATAGACACTCACTATGGCTGTTACTATTGTGATCCCTCAGAAGCCTCATAAAAACCCATGGTGGCTTAACCTTGATGGGCTGCCTGGTGCCCAGCTAGTTGCTCGCTTGTTCCCTCTCCTCAGCAGGTCAGGGATAGAAAATAAGATGAAACTCTCATGGGTCAAGACAAGAATAGGGAGATTACTCACCAAGTACCATCGGGGGGCAAAAGAAACTCAACTTGAGGAAGATTAATTCAATTTCTTGCCAATTAAAAATAAAGTAGGACAGTGAGAAACAAAATCAAAACTACACCCACCTTCCCTCTGCCCCTGCTTCTTCCCAGGTGCATCCTCAGTCCTGATTCTTTTTCCTTTTCCCCCTTGAGCACAGGGGATGGGAAATGGGGATTGTGTTCAGTTCATAACGCATCTTCTCTGCTACTCCTTCTTGATAGTACTGTTCTCTTACTCCAGTGCGAGGTCCCTCCCATGGGATATACTCCTTCACAAACTGTTCTGTCATTACTCCTTGGCAAGGGCTACAGGAATGAACTGTTCCACTGTGGGCCACAGGTTCTAGCAGAAAAACCTCCTGCATAGGCTTTTCTCCATGGGCCACAGCTCCTGCAAGGAGCTCCTCCTGTGTAGACTTTCCACAGGCTGCAGCTTCTTTCAGGGCACATCTGTCTGCTCCAACCTGAAGTCCTTCATGGACTGCAATGTGGATATCTGCTCCAGCATGGTTCTCCGTGGGCTGACCCCTGTGTCATCATGGACTTCTCTAAGGGGTGCATCTCTGCTGCAGTACCTGCAGCACTGCCTCTGTCTCGTTCTTCATTCTTCTTGGGGTCTGTAGAGCTGTTTCTCTCACGTAATCTCGCTCCTTTATCACAGCTACTATGAATTATTTTTTACCTCTTCTTAAATATGTTATCACAGAGATGTCACCAACATCCCTGATTGGCTCATCTTTCACTAGTGGTGGTTCTGTTTTGGAGCTTACTGGAACTGACTATGTCCAACATGGGGGCAGCTCCTGATATCTTCTTACAGAGACTGTCTTGAATGAGCTTTATAGGTAAAACTTGTATTTAAATAAAATGTGACTTAATAGAGTTAGATGATAAGGTCACACTTTTACTTTTTGCATGGTGGAAATATATGGGGAGAAACTGGGTTATGTGTGCTTATAACCAAAGGTTTATAGTATTATATATACTCACCTCCTGTCTGGACTTTCTACCGACTGCTGCCAGGTGTCAGTTCACTCTGAAGTCCAGATCTGAGGTTTCAAGAATCAGACTCTCAGGCATCAGTTTTCATAAAATATTCTTAATAGAAGGATACATTGTTGACTCCACAGAGAGAGGTTAACATGAACCAAGAAATCTCTGCGCAATTATATCCTTACAGACAATTTAGCCACCCCTTCATGCAATGGTTCAGTTCAGCGGTAATTTTGGGGTCTGAGGTCTTCTCATTCCTCATTGGATTCCTTTGCTGTCTTTCAGACAGGTCATTATCTTGTCTTCTTGCAGCTGAAGTTGCTGATCTGTATCCTTGAAGCCTCTATATTTTCCACTTTTCATTGATTCTGGTGGCCATGTTTTGACTAGACAGGTTGTAAACGCTGGTAAAGTTTTTAACATGAAATCCCTGGCTTGTGCTTCAGACCCAGTCTCGCTACTCGTGTTAAGAAAGCTATGAAAACAGCATACTAAATCACACAATATTATAACTCTTGAACCTTATTTAAGCTAACAGTATACTCAGTCACACAATATTATAACTAAAATATTTATTCTATTTAAAATGTAACTTATTTAGACTAAACAACTAATCCTGTTGAAGAGGAGAATTGTCTGGTTGTCCAGTCCATCTGCCATCCAGGGAGGATTCAAATGGGACTCACCAGCAATCTGTTGTTGGTAAAAGATCTCATTGCTTTGAGGAGCATCCTTGAGAGGCATCCCAGTGCAAGGGGCAATCAGGCTTCTAGGTCCTGTGTGGCTGGCCAATCAAAAATAAAATCTTCCTATAAAATATTTCTACAAAAGTTCTGCAGAAAGATAAATCATGGGAGTTGAAAGCCTCTCCTCTCAGTGAACAAGGTACTCAAGACAGACTGAATCAGCTTTCTGTCTACCCTATCTTCGTCATTATCTTCAGTTCTTATAAAGACATGATTTTTCCTCTCATGTGGTGACTCTGCTTTGTGTCCTTCCGCTTCTTGTCTGCTGTGGCATTCATCCGACAACAGGTGGAACATGAAAGCAGGCAGGGCAAGGATAAAAATACTTTATCAAACAGGAAAGACCAGAGCAGAAGAAGGATAGTGAATACATGTATGTTTTATATTTTGATAAATCATAAATGACAAACGCTCTTCCCCCGACATTTTAGTTACATTTTTAAATCAGATTTAATGAATTATCTTCACAGCTGCATATCTGTTTTTTTTCCTTATGTGTGACAAAATCTTGCGATCTGGATAGGTAGTCTGTCATTATGAGTGTGAGGGAGGCCAGAATACTTCATCTTCATTGCTTGAAATGCTTGTTTTAAACCATGTAGGTACGATACAAGGTAATACATCATTAGTGCAGTCATTTACTGCACAACGCATACATGCAGAGTAGACTACACCCCTGTGATTATACCCAGTGGATTCAATACATCACAGTTTAATGAACCACTAGACCATAGCATGTCCTTCTATCTAGGCACTGTCTGTAAAGATAATGTTTGATAACTGGAGCTGCTGTTTACATTGTATCCCAAGATCTTTTTTCTGTTGCACTTTATTTTATCTTTTTTTATAGGACTTTCCTCCACTTTGTACATTTTTTTTTCATTTTTTTTCTCTATTTTTTTTCTATGGGTGGAAAAAAAGTATAGATTAATTCTAAAGTAGAGAGAGAAAAAAATTACCACAGGTTCCAGTGCAGTTCATTCTTACTTGCGAAGCTGACCAGTGAAGCGTAGAGTTTTGTCATTTAGCTCCCACCTGCAGAAGTAACATGCTCAGTAGGTCATAGAAACTTGATGATTTCTGTTTCCTTGAGTTGACTTTGCCATTTGTAAGGAACGGTAAGTGGGCCAGGTGGTAGAGACTTAAGAAAGACAAATCTTGTTATTAACGTTTCCTTCTTTGCTCTCTGTACTTGGAAATCTCTTGGTCTTGGATAGTTCCTATCAGTTTGTGGGGCCTTTTATTCCTTAATATTCTTTGCACAATATTTGACATTCTAGATGATGTTTTTCTACACCTAGGATTTTTTAAAACTGTCTTTAATACACCCCTTTTATATACAATGCAAATATGTATTTATATTTGCATACACATGTATACGTTCTCATGCTTGTACGAAAACTGAGTTTGCTGGAGTACAACATCTCTCATCTTCTGGGGATAGAAGGCCTGTATAGTTGGGGGAATTTTTGGCACATCTGCCAGAATGCAAGTTTTTATTACTTAAGAACCTCATGAAAATGAAGCTAATTGACAGTTGACTGCTTCTTTCCATCTTAATTATTAAACTTCAGGAAATTATGAATAACAGCATTGAGATTTGTTTCCCCCCAAGTAATACAGTGTATGCACAACACCAAAAATCACAGTAAAATATTTCCCTAATAAAGTCAAGAACTAGTCATGGGCATTCTGCCTTCAGGAAGCTATTAGGAATTTTTTCCAGAGGGGATATCTGCTAAAAGTGTTTTGCAAAACAAGTTAATCAGAGTGGGCAGAAATTAATATTTTACTTCACCTTCAGAGACCTAGGAACATTTTTCACCTAGTTTGTTTACAAAGGAAGAAGTGTGTAGAGGCTTCTCAACAGAAAAGTAATGTGAAAATTAAAAAATGATGTGTCCATTTGAAGGATATAGACACTTTTAAGAAGCTGATTGCATGTGAGAGGAGAAATGACCTTCCACAAAAAAATGTGTCTTGGTATAAAGCAAACAAACAAAATTGTTAAAAAGTTTTCTAAATAGACTTCAGCAGTAGGGAAGATGTTTGAAAATGTGTGTTTGGGGAAGGGAGGGCAGAAAGTCAGTGTCAATGGGTCAGCTTTCTACTGGCAAACTGATTACAGAGTAGGACATTAAAACGTCTGTCTGATGTCAGCAGGGAACAAGGACATCAGCAGGTCATTTGTAAAATAACAGCTAACTAAAGCTACAAAAGGTGCATTAACTTTGGGCCCTTGGAACTGGAGTTTGTGTTGAGAATTAAAAGACATCAGATTTTTATCAGAACATAGTATTTGCTGTTAGATTCATTCTCCTTTCCCGCCTCCTCCTGGTAAGGTACATGGGTAGATCCAGGCTTACCCATTCCTAGTCAGCCCAGGAGGGCAAATTGATAATGGTGACTTCAGGATTCAAATTGTTTACAACAAAGCTGAGGCAGTTGCAGAAAAGCTTCGAAACTTGCCTCAGTTTCTCATCTTTGAACATTGTAGAAATACTGTTAACGTTTCTGTGATTCTAAGATGTAATATTGAAGATGTATATATGCACATTAGTTTGGGAGGTTTATATTAAACAGGGAAAGGAGTTATTTGTCTGATAAGCTGGGTGCACTTCCCTACATTCATGGAGAAAAATCATATTTTCTGATGCTTGAACTTTATGTTAAAAAGAAGTACAAACTTTTGTGAAACACAGAATAGCTTCATCTTCCAGAGAGACCCTGGAACTGTTCTGTAGTTTTGTGATTAAATGCCTAAGGGAGCAATTTGAGTTAGCTGAACGCTATTTCACATGACTGAGTGCATGAAGTACTTGTGTTTCATATAAAACACACATTTCTCTCTGCCTTACTAGGAAAGACACAAAGGAACAAAAAATTCTAAAAATATTTGCTTCCCTCCTGTCCAGTACTAGCCTTAAGATTGTTAAGGTTTTAGAATATCTCTGTACAACTACAAGTGAATCTTCAAAAAGTCCTCTTATTACAGGACTGAAGTTCTAGGTGACACTACCTGGGTGCTGCTGCTCATTTAGGGATATCAAAGTATGTGTGAGTCCAACACTGATAAATAAGTAAATTTAAGATAAATGTTTAATTGCCATTGAAAACAACCAGTCATTAAAACCAAAAAAAAAACCAAACAAAAGCACAGTTTGCTTCAGCCTCTGCTATGTATTGACTAGATAGTGTATACACCTGCTTCTTCTCCATTACTCTTACCCTTTGAAGATACAGTCTTCTTAGCAGGAAATTATTTTAGTTGATAGTTGCTTGGCGCCTGCAGTAATCTCTTGCTCTCTCATTTAATGTATGAAGAATTAACATTTTTCCATTTATAATCAGAGTTATAAAACTTTGTGATGTTGTTCCTCTTTGACAGAGAAAGCTTACCAAAAAGAAAATCAAACTCTAGAAAGCTGCCATTCATTGTACGTTCTGAGGGTTGTAGCAAAAGCTGTCAAAGCAGCACTGGGCATTATGCACCGTATCAGCTATTCATACCGTCTACACAGTCTGCGTAAGAGATCCCAGAGCAAGCCATGATCTGAGCTTTGGAAGAAAACGGAGATGGTAAGAAAAAACACACTTCACTGAGGAACTCCTTAGTGCAACCGAGGCAGGTAATGTGTAGGATAGGTCTTGGAAATTGGGTCCTATATATGAGTATCAGAGGAGTGCTTCAGGGGAGAAGGTGGTACATCTTGTATCCAAGAGCCAGCCTTTCTAGGTTTTGGACAGATGCTGTATTCCTGACCCATAGATTGGCTGTCACTGAATAGGTGCCAAGAATTGTCCTATCCACACAGTAATGGGTGGATCTGTGAAGTTCTACCAACATGCACCGTGCGCAGTATTTCATCAGGTTTTACATTAACTCTAATATGGTCTCTGGTTAGTAGATGCACTCCTGAAACACATATTTAAGTTTAGTTTCATCCAAAATTTGTCTAGTTCGTGCACTCCAAGACTACGCTGTGATGTGAGCCAAAGCGTGTAAAGTGGGGATGTTTGGGAGCATCATTTTAAAAGGAGATTTCTGATTCAAAATAAACTGCTAATTTACTTGCACCCAGTAGAAATACAAGGTGCATAGACTATAGCTGTACTAAAAACTACTTCTAAACTTAACTTTCTATTGCAGTGCACGCATATCAGAAAAGCTGGCCTCACAACTAACACCTTCAGTCAGAAAATGAAAGTCCTTGCGCTTTTCTTTCAGTGAACTTTTAAATGCCAGTCTTATCCCAAAGAACAGCTATTCAACACAAAGTCAAGAAACCTTTTTTTTTTCTGGAGAACTGGCAATGAGGTTAAAACTTGGTGACTCTAATGAAAATCTCGTGTGACTTTCTGGAGGCTTGCACATTTTTATGGCCAGAGAGCACCAGCTTTACTTCCTCTGTAAGTCAGGCCATAGATTTCACAGAGGGATTCTTGCACAAAGCTCCTTAACTTCTCTTCATGCTACAAATGTTCTTTTCTTGTTTTCAGCACTCCCAGTGAAAGTGAAGATACTGCTTTCAAAGAGAACCTGCACCTGTGATTATTTACACTCACTATGAAATGTTCATCTTGATACCAATGTACAAAGTCTCTATTGACAAGAACTGCAATATGGAGATCATTGGTGACAAGACGTCACATAATTCAGGTATTCCCAGAGTACATTTTCTATGTAATAAGTGAAAGAGCTTTCACTAAAATTATTGTGCCTTCACTTTTATATTCATTGCATGTACTAGTATGGATACAAGCATCTGTTCATTTAGAGAAATGCTTTGCTGAGTTTCCTTGAACTTTGAAATAAAATTTTCTGGAAGAGCATTACCTGCCTCTCTTTGTATTCTTCTCAAAAATACATGTAGGACACCCCCAGGTCCTTCTCTGCCAGGCAGCTCTCCAGCCACTCTCCTCAAGCCTGTAACGCTGCACGGGGTTGTTGTGTCCCAAGCGTCCAGCACTTGGCCCTGTTGAACCTCATCTTATTGGCCTCTGCCCATCGATCCAGCCTGTCCAGATCTCTCTGCAGAGCCTCCCTTCCTTCAAGCAGATCTACACTTCCACCCAGCTTAGTGGCATCCACAAACTTGCTAAGGGTGCACTCAGTCCCCTCATCCAGATCATTGATAAAGATGTTGAACAGGACTGGACCCAGCACTGAACCTTGGGGAACACCCCTCGTGACTGGTTTCCAACTCGATTTAATTCCATTTACCACAACCTTTTGGGCCCGGCCATCAGGCCAGTTTTTTATCCAGCAGAGGCTGTGCCTGTCAAGGCCAATGGCAGCCAGTTTCTCAAGCAGAATACTTGAGAAATGATGTCAAAGGCTTTACCAAAGTCCAGGTACACCACACCCACGGCCTTTCCCTCATCCACTAAATGGACAATCTTGTCATAGAAGGCGATCAGGTTGGTCTGGCAGGACCTGCCTTTCATAAACCCATGTTGACTGGGACTGATTGCCTGATTGTCCTGTACGTGCTGTATGATAGCACTCAAGACAATGTGCTCCGTGACCTTCTCTGGTACCAAGGTCAGACTGACAGGCCTGCAGTTCCCCAGATCCTCCCCCTGGCCCTTCTTGTCAATGGGCATAACATTTGCCCGCCTTCAGTCTAGTGGCACTTCCCCAGTCAGCCAGGGCTGCTGGTAGATGAGGCAAAGGGGTTTGGCGAGAACCTCTGTCAGCTCCCTTAATACCCTCAGGTGGACTGATCATCTATGGGATGCAAGAGGACCTCTCTGAGTATCACAGTATCACAAGGCTGAGACCTCTGAGATCATCGAGTCCAGCCTATGACCCAACACCAACACCTACTCGTCATCTAAACCACAGCACTAAGTGCCTCATCCAATCTCCTCTTAAACACCTCCAGGGACGGTGACTCCACCACCTCCCCAGGCAGGGCATTCCAATGACCAATCACCCTTTCAGTAAAGAATTTTTTCCTAATATTGAGCCTAAACTTCCCCTGGCGAAGCTTGAGACCTTATCCTCTTGTTCTGTCGCCGGTCACCTGAGAGAAGAAACCAACCCCTGCCTGACTACAACCTCCCTTTAGGTAGTTGTAGAGAGCAATAAGGTCTCCCCTGAGCCTCCACTTCTCCAGGCTAAACAACCCCAGCTCCCTCAGTCGCTCCTCATAGGGCTTGTGCTCCAGCCCCTTCACCATCCTAATCACTCTCAAAAGGCACTGGAGTGGATCCTGGGAAAGCAGCCTTACTTGGAAGTGTAGGGCCACTCTATAACCATTATATCCGCCAGCAATACCTGCAAAATATGATTAAATATACATATACTGTCAGTGGAAGCAAAACACACTCAGAACGGTTTCCTGAAATACCAACATCAAGAAAAACAAAGAAACTTCAGATAATGGTTTTGTAACAAACAACATTGAATTCATTCATCCTTTTGGCTGTGGATCAAGTTGGTTGTCTCTGGGTAGGCATGAACAAACATCCTGGGCAAGGGAGATTTTTTGACTGTTGTAGAGAGATCCCAACTATATGCTTTTCCTGTTTGACCTACAGTTCTTCCACATCTACAAAGCTGGAGCAGTCAGCTTCATTTGAATGCTGAAGGTCCAGCAATCTGGGCACACAAAAGAAAGCACAATTGAAAGCATTTGACCTGAGCTATTGTTATAAGGAAATATCCAGAATATCTAGTTGCTGGTTTTAGCTGCCTTCTCTGTCATCTCCTAGCTGCAAATGCTGTGTTCAGTGGAATGTTTTGCAGATTTTGTTTCATATTTGAAGTATCTCATGTTTCTATTAATATATGTTTGCACCAACAACTTAGTGACATAGAAAAAATAGGCAGAAGTGCAGTATAAATATTTGCCTCTAGTTAGAATTCCTCCAAATTATTTTAGCACAATACGTCCTACACTTATAGCTGGACACAGGAAAAGGGTAACTTGCAATGTAACCTGTCATAATTTCAGTTTGAGCTTGTGGACGATTTGCTTTCTGACACCACCATTGCTGGAAAGGGAAGAGGTTTTTGTCTCAGATTTATTGCTATGGATCTGAACTGAAAATCTCTAGTTCTGTAAAGGTTCATCCTGAAAAGAGACAGATTGTGGTCCTGCTAAGCGAGTGTCCTAGCAGGCATGCAATAAAAAATAGAAATTCATCAAACAGAACAAAATGTACTATGACTTTGGTAATAAAAATTGTTGTTATCTTTTAAACTTTTTTTCATTGGATTAATTTTTCTTTCTTTTGAGTGGCATCTTTATGGTTGTGGATTTATCATATAACTAGATAGAC